>JARKHS020029088.1:0-86120 GCA_030143305.2 Amblyomma americanum | reverse complement strand
AGTAATCAGGATCGTCCAAGCATATAGAAGCGAAGCATGGCTGGAAGATGCACCTTACGATAGGCGAGCACGCTTCAAAACACAGGCCGAAGATCTCAACATTATTTGCGCTGTTAGCGACTATCCATTTCAAACTGCGATGCCAATCGCAGTGCACTTGACTAGGTCGTGTGAAAGGCACTCTGTATACAGTGCGACGCCGACTCGGAAAAGCCGGACTGCGAAGTCATATTGCCGAGCAGAAACCACAGCTCACGACAGCTAACAAAACAACACGGCTCATGTTTGCCATGGACCGCAGTGGCTGAACGGTGAACGAGCAGTAAAATTGGTAAATTTGATTTTGGGGAAACGAAACGGTGCAGTATCTGTCTCACATATCGGTGGACACCTGAACAACGCCGTTAGGGAAGAGATAAAGGAGGGATTGAAAGATGAAAGGAAGAAAGAGGTGTCGTTGTGGAGGGCTCCGGAAGAATTGCGACCAGCTGGATGGTAGTGGAAACTTTATTAGACACAGGAGGGTTTAGAACACGCAGGTCCTTGAGTCTCCGCACGGCCCCACTGCACTCAAACGTCATGTCCCGGAGGCTCATGACGCTGGCGGCCCAGCTTGTGGCGATGGCTTGCTTGGCCGGGTCGCCGGAGCGCAGTACGATCTCCCAAGCATCCGAAGTGATAAGGTTTTACAGGGCCAGGGGTGGAGGATCCGCCGGGCAGAGGAACGGGCAGAGGAAAAGGATATGATTGAGAGTGGAGAGGGTACAGGTGGGGTTTGTGCGGACTTGGTGATAGCGCGAGCATATATAAGGGGAGGGTAACGTGCGTGTATGAGCCGCCTCCAAAGTGTCTGGTGATAAATGTCGAGGGAGGGATAGGGTGGGAGCATCGCAGTCTGAAATGAATTGTCGCTAGCAGCGCAAATAATGCTGAGATCTTCGGGCCTCAGTGCGCGTCACGTCTGAGGCATGGCAGCCTCTTCAGCACCTCCTAAGTGGCAGTAGGGAATACGTGAAGGGTGGCAATCGGTTGGAGGGAGGGGTTCGTGATGGGTACAACCGCGTCCTCTCCTGTGCATGCGAATCTTTAACCAGCTGGGAATCTTTCACATGCACTAACATCGCACTGCACACAAGCGAATTTGCAATTCGCCTCCATAGGAAAGCGGCAGCTCGTTTCTCGACCTACAACGTGCGCACTCTCAGCGCCATGCTCTCTGTTTCTGGCCCCAGCGGCAACGAAAATGTTGATTCATAAAAAAAACTTCTTTTGAACATGTGTAAGAAAGTGTTACTTTTTGATCATTCAACATTTTTGAGCCGCTGGGATCAGCAATAGAGAGTATGGCGCGCAGAGTGCACATGTTCTAGCTCGCAAAACATCAAAGAACTTGCATCAGGCGGGCGCACAGCAGTGAGTGTGCGGGTGCGCTTTCATGCGATCGTCTTGAACCCTTGGTGCCAAGGGATGTAAAATTCACCAGTGCCGCTTATTGCAGAATATTAGCGCAAACGATGATCCGTTATGCGCTGAACGGACCGCACCCGGATGGCGACCGCCTGTTCCAACAGGATCTATAACCTGTGTACACAGGCAACGTTCTGACAAGCCTTTTGGAGGACCGAGGCGTTGTGCCATTTATGGTGCCCAGGAGGTTCCCACCTAAACATTATCGAGCATGTTTGGAGACGTTTGAATGTCAGCCGCTCTAAACAATGCAAGCAAACCCTGCATGCAAACCTGCATGCAAAACATGCATTCTACTCACATGTATTGTGTAATCTTTAATTGGAGATTTATTTTGTGTAGAATGTTTCAGTCTGCTCTAGGTATTTACATGTTCGTATAGGTCTTCGGGCTCTGTCATGCAGCTTTGCGGCAGCTTTTACTCCAAGCCCCTGCCATCATGTACATAATGAAGGCAAAAAAAGAATCCATTATATTATTATTTTTACTGCGTATGCGGGCTGTGCCTGCTGTCCTCCGCTCAAAAGAAAAGTGCCTGCCTCACACCCCTACTCGTCATAGTCATCACTGGCTTTCTGTGGGCATATGCGCGCGCTTGAAGTTGTGACGGCGGCTGCTGCGGGACTTGGGTAATTGATCTATCTTTTCGTCCGGTGCGCGCACCCACCGCTTCATTTCATGAAGTGTTCCCACCACGCCGCATATCCCCGGTTAACTGTGGTGCGCCTGCATCCTGTGCCTGCCGGCTGCTGCTCAACGAAAAGGCGCCTGCCTCGCCTTATTACTATTATTATTATTATTATTATTATTATTATTATTATTATTATTATTATTATTATTATTATTATGTCACCGACAATACCAATACAGGCGAGGCAGGCCGGTCTAAGCATTTATATGGCTTGTAGGACATGCCTAAAACACTACTATGTGACAGAAAAGCATGAATAATGCGTATATATAGACGAAGAAATAATAATAATCAATCAATCAATCAATCAATCTTTATTTTTCGGTGCCCAGAAACCCAGGAACAACCCAAAGGTCTTTGTGCTGGTACACCATTCACACGCACAAAATGTAAATTTATTTCACCACAAAGAAAGACACTCAGGGGAGGTAATGCAGCAGTCAAGGCGATAAAAAAAAAAAGACGAACTAGGCGTGACAGCAAGCATCAAGCAAAATAGCGAAAACCAGAAAACAGCGAGAACAGCGGTAAATGAAAACAGCTAGAACAGGCAACAGACATATAAAACAATAATGAAACAATCAACAAAGAGAATGAACACAAGAACGACCGATAACAGCCAAGTACAGCATATAGCAAAATACAAACAAGAATAAAGCCAATACTAATATGAACGAATAAGAAACCTCTGAAATACAAGCTGGAAATACAGTCATACACAATAAGAAACTGTAATTAGTGAACGCGTTACAGACAATCAGGCGTGAGTAAACAGTGTTAAAGAAATAATAATAATGAAAACAAGTAGACGTGATGAACAATTAAGGAGAGAAAAAACAATATAATACCGGTGCAAACGCACAAGTGTAGTAAAGACAAAATGCATGAAAGGGGAAGTTATGTATGAGAAAAAGAGTGCTCAAAGTGGAACGTCACGGACATCCCATATAAAGGAAGGGAGAGAACTTTCGAATATATCAAGGTGAGGACAAAGAGAATTAAACAACTTTTGCATTCTGTCCAGAGGGGAGAGAGAGTGCAGGAGCGCAGAAACTTGGAATGGTCTGAATTCCCTTATGCTCCTTTCGCGGTACACGCAAAAGGATACGCGCTAGGAGCTGAGGGCATAGAATGTGACCATGAAGAAGTTTATACAAGAAAATTATATCTGCCCTCACGCGACGGCAGCTAAGGGAAGGAAGCTGCAGTGAGTTACTCCGTCTGGGACGAGAGCTGGAAGTTTTGCAAGAAAACCGATGTTGAAATATGCGTAAAAACTTTAGCTGAACTCTGTCGATTTTTTCACAGTTCGACTGGCAAGTGCCGTTCCAAACAACAGACGCATATTCCAAAAGCGGCAAGCATATGGAGAGGTAGAGCTTTAAGAAAGGAAGTGGGGCTCGAAACTCTCTCGAAAGCCTGCAGATGAAGCCGAGTGTACGCATAGCCCGTAGAGCAATGCGTTTTGTATGAGAGGAGAAGCCGAGGCTACGGTCGAAAAGTACGCCGAGGTCATTAATTTCATCAACCCTGGGCAGCGGCCTACCATTCACCGAATAAGAGTAGAGAAGACTGTGCGTTTTACGCGTAAATGAGACAACCTTGGTTTTAGATGAATTGAGAGTGAGCCCATTCTTCAAGCACCAGTCAGAGAAGGCGGATATGTCCGATTGCAATGACAAGCAATCGTGAAGAGTATGTATTGCCTTGAACATTTTTATATCGTCCGCATAAAGCAGAAATGAGGAGTTTTTGACCACGGAGGAAACGTCATTGATAAAAACAGAGAATAGAAGCGGGCCTAATATCTTCGTGACACATTATTACTAGCTCCCATCAGAACATCGCGCCGCCTGTTTAACCTCCTCAGCATTCAACGTATACATGGATCGACCTTGGCATTTAATAAATCTTTTCTTCCAACTGCAATAGAAAATTGGAACCTGCTACCCGACTACATTGTTAACGAGCGCGACGCTACTAAATTTCGACAGGCATTAATTAATCACTGTACTGAATAAAAGACACTTCTCAAACTTCACCCAGTTAACTTATTATTTTTCTTGTTGTTGTTGTAGTTGTTACCGCCTAATTCAGCCTTGTGCCCTTCATTATTGACCAACGTTGTATTGTGATGTATCGTTTTTCATTTTATTGTATTGCATTATGTTTTGTTGTATTAACGTATTATTCTTAGTTGCATTTGCTTTGTCCCCCCCCCCCCTTATGTAATGCCTCAACAGAGGCCTTTAAGGGTATAATAAATGATGATGATGAGCCCTGAGGAACTCCGCTGGTTGGAGTGTAAACAAATAAGAACCATCGTGACAACCCTGTGCTGCAAGCCACAAGCTAAGAGGGGCGGACGCTTCGTCAGCGGTGCGGTCTGGGGCAGCGAGCTCGGCCAGCACACTTCTGCCATTGTTCGACAGTGAAAAGCGGAAACCTTCTCCCAGAAATATCGTGAAAACACTGTGCTGCAAGCCACAAGTTAAAAGGGGTGGGCATTTCGTCCGCAGTGCAGTCAGTGGCAGCAAGCACGGCCACCACATTCCTGCTATCGTTGCACAGGTAGTGTGAGCTTGATCTTGCTCCATAGACCAACTTCATTATCGCTATCTGTTAAGATGTCTGAGTTTTTGTACCGGTGATGGCTGATGATTGTCTTGTCTGCCAGAGGCCATTACCTGACGATGGCCGGTTCATGAGATGTGCAGACTGTAAAGAGCCGTACCATTTGGGGCAGAACTGTACAGGAATCGTTCCAAATACATTCAATACGATGGGACCGCCGAAAAGAGGTGTATGGGTCTGCAAAACCTGCCGTACCAGCAGAAAAGGCGGTAGTTCGGCTTCACAGGCACTACAGTCGACCGACAGCGGGGACCTTTAAAAACTGGAGGCAGAACTAAAAGAGATGAAAAGAAATGCAGAACACCTACCGGAGCTGCTTGTCAAAATTGACTCGTCGCATTTGTTAAAAGCAGGTTTCAGTAAGCCTTGTACCACGGTAAATGAGTTGGAAGGTTCTGTAACGCTGATGTCAGCAAATTATGATGATGTGGTCCTACAACTTAAAGTGGATAAAGCAGAAGCGTCGGCTTACAAGAAAGAAATACAAGAATTGCAGGAAAAAGTGGTCGATAAGGAGGCCTTGATTCAAAGACTACAGAAGGGGTTGAATGATACCGAGCAACATAGTAGGAACTTGAATATAGAAATCCATGGCTTGCCATTTATGCAGGAAGAAAACCCGTTTGAAGCCCTAGATTCTCTGGCAGAGAAACTTGACCTTCATAAGCCTACTAAAGGAGAAGTTGAGGCTGTCCACCCTCTTCCAAGCAAAAATAAAGCATCGCCGACGGTCTTGGTGAGATTCTCATCAGTAGCGGTTCGAGAACGCTTTTTTTTTGCAGCGCGTGGCCAGCTTCGGGGACTTTTCCAGTCGAAATTGTTGGCGGAGCTCTACTTCAATGAAAATCTGACTGAGATGAACAGGAGGTTATTTTGGCTGGCGAGGACTGTAGGGAAGAAAAACGCCTATATGTACGTTTGGATAAGAGGCGGCAAAGTGTGCGTAAAGAAGGATAAAGCAACAACGCTCATCCGAGTTACCTGTGACTCTGACATAAAGAAGATAAAATGAATTACCTTTTTGTACCCCGTCAAATAGAATTTTCAGACTTTTCTGCCTTTAAAACAAACCTTGGGCGAAGGGAAGATCAGAAGTTCACACTTGTAAATTTTAATGTTCGTACCCTTCGTAAATATTGGGACCATTCAAGCTTGTAGCGCAAGGCGTCACAGGCTTTGTCGACATCTTTGTTCTTACTGAGATAAATGTGCCATCTTGCTGTTTAGAGATGCTCGCCGTGAAAGGCTACCGGCCCAGTTTTGTTACTCGTCCTACACGCCGGGGTAGAGGGATTGCTGTATTCGTCAATGAAAAGTACGATGTTTGTCCTATTGACATCACTTTTACACATGCGGAATGCTTAGCTTTAGAAGTAAATCTGTTGCATGTATCTCTGACATTATTGGCTGTATATAGACCACCCTCTAATAGCGTAACTCGCTTCGTAATCGTACTTGAAGAAATACTTCTTCAGCACAAAGGAGATGAGTTGTTCTGCTTGGCAGGTGACCTGAACATCGATATCTTATGCCCAAGCAAAACTTCCGTCGCTGATTACTAATCCTCTCTCCGTATGTGGAATTGAAAACGTGATTAATACCCCCACACGTGAAGACCTAATGAACGGTCGACTGGTGAAGTCTTGTCTGGACCACATTGCTGTACGTGCACCGATTCACAACTTGACTTCGTGCATTTTCACACAACGGCTGGCCGACCATTTTTTCACTCTTGTCGTTTTTCTGCTCAACCGAAGGTTCAGAGAGCTACACTAGCAAGTTGCGGTGATGCCAAGAAGATTCCAGTGTCAATATTAGATGAAAGGAAACTCAATAATTTAGTAGCAACGTTCAACTGCGCATATTTAATAGAAGATGAACAAGCGGAAAAAGTTTACGTAAAGATTTTCGATAAGCTAGACGAGTTCAAGAACATTTCTACGCGTACGGTTACTCGTAAAATCAGGCAGAATAACAAGTGGCTAAGCCCTGAAATCATGCGAGCGATCGCGAACAGAGACTGGCTTTGGAAACGTTCTAAACGTAATCCCAGAAATGCAGACCTCCGTTCGGAATACAGGGCTGCGAGAAATAGAGTGGCAGCACTTATTAAATCTGCACGGCGCAGGTATTTTCAAGAGCAGTTCGAACGATCTGTCAGAAATCCTGCAAAGATGTGGTCGCCGATTAACTACCTTTGTGGAAAAGAAGCCAAGTCACTTTGCTCGAACGCGTTAAAAAATGATTCTTTATCAAAAGCTAACGACTTCAATAAACATTTTTACGCTCGCGACGGAAAAGGCAGCAACTCGACAAGACGTCAAGTGCACACTAAAAGAATGTTTATCAGCTTCAGCGTACCTTCCAAGGCTCTTAAAGGACGATTTTGAAAGGATGGTATTCTGCTTCAGTCGAAACAAGCCTGCAGGAATAGATGGCATCTCAGCCTCATTGTTACAACGGAATCTTCCTGCTTTTTCAAACATCCTACTTTTCTTGTTGAACGGATTTTTGGAAAGCGCGATTTTTCCGGAGGGCTTGAAAACCGCTATCGTTGCACCGCTTTTCACGGGGGGACAAAGAGATGCTTGTGAAAACTACCGACCTATCTCCATACTGCCAATTTTGTCACAAATCCTGGAAAAATTACTGTTTGAATGCGTGACATCTTTTTTGAATAAATTCTCTAATTTCGGATCGTCAGTTTAGTTTTGTTACAGGGAGTGGCCCTACAGCACTTCTGGAGGAATTCACTGATGAACTCTACACTGCATTTGATGAAAACCTGTTCAGTTGTGCCCTCTTTCTCGATGTTCAGAAAGCTTTTGATACCGTGAGTCATAATATTTTGTTGCAGAAATTGCATCTGTTCGGCTTCCGAGGCCCATTTTATGATATTCTCAAGAGTTTTCTATATGGGCGCGCACAAGTTGTCAGATTAAACTGCCAAAAACAATATAGTGGGAGGCTGCTACTGAGGGCAGGTGTACCCCATGGGTCAATTTTATCTCCATTGCTCTTTAATTTATACAAAAATGACTTGAGTTCGATAGTGTCCAAGTGCTCAATATTCCACTACGCGGATGACACAGTTTTGTTAGCTGAGCATAATAATTATGAGACAGCGGTGAATTTGTTGGAGAAAAACATAATGTGATGAAATGGTTTGCTGAGAATGGAATTTCAGTGAACACGTAAAAAATAATGATCATGTGTTTCAGAACTTCTTTAAAAACATCAGTTACAGATAAGCCGGTATTCTTGTATGAGCATGTTTCAGGTCAATGCCAACCGGTGGAATATGTAAATTCGTACAAAGATCTGGGTGTGGTCTTCGACGGCTGCTTATCATGGCATGAACACTTAGCTGACGTATGTTCGAAGCTTCGTAACGCTTCATGGTTGCTTTTTAAAGTGAATTCTTTGGCGCCCTTGGCCGTGAAAAAAAATATTACGCATGCGCTCGCGTACAATGTCCTTAGGTATGGCATCACTGTTTATGCTTCGTGTCCTTCCCGTTGGCACGACCTTTTGAATACGCTCTTGAAAAGCATGTTAAACTCCATTGCATATAATTCCCCTCTGCCATCCGGCACTAACGTTTTTCAATGGCTCAGTCTCCCACCATTTCGCTTTTTATTTGTTCAAACAGTCGTTTGTCGCCATTTTTGGAATTCCAACTTTTAGTGCTGAATGTTCCGAGTAGAAAGTTGCGGAAGTCGACTCATTATTTTGTACCGCGGAGTTCAATGCGGTATTTTAGACCAAGACGCTGCGTTTATGTTCCTGAAATCTTTAATGAATTGCCTGATGAACTTTTTGAAGTGACCTCTTTGCGGAACCTGAAGATGCACTTGAAAGCTTTATGTTGACCGCGGTTGCTTTTTGTTTATCACGTAATTGCGTGCGATTCTGTTTGGTTCTGTTACCTTTTTGCATACTACTTATCTTGGAGCTCTATTCCTGAATTTTGTAATAATTTAAGTTTAGTGTTTTTTGTACCGATTAGTGTTTTCTTTTGATCTGCCATTTTGTCGCTCTGCTTTGACTGCCAGGCCCAGTCCGGCAAGCCTCTTGTTGGCTTTGACGGGCCTGAACCTGAATTGTGCGGTATACAAAGTGGCTATAAAGATTATTATTATTATTATTATTATTATTATTATTTATAATATTATAATTTGTTTCCTAATAACTATTCTGTTTTTCGAAGTGACCGCCTTGAATCAGCTTCTAAACAAAAGGGAGGGGGAGTGCTCATTGCTATTGACAGTTCCGTGCAGTGCGTTCGGCGTTCCGACCTGGAAACCATCCAAGAATCTGTCTGGTTAGAGCTCACTTTAACTCGACATCAAAAACTTTTATTGGCAGCTTTCTACCTTTCCCCTAATCTGTCTCCTTCTGCCTACGATGATGTACTACATTCTATCGAATACGTTATCACTTCTCATAGCAAGCACAAACTACTCATTTTAGGGGATTTTAACACTCCAGGTATTAATTGGAATACCTTTACATATTCTCACAACAATCATTATGTAGTTAGTAAGTGCAACCGGCTTTTAGATTTCACAGCTTTTAACACCTTGTAGCAACCCAATTTAATTGAAAACTATTGTGGTAATGTTCTTGACATTTGTTTATCTAATTTTGAAAATGTTCGAGTCTCGACACCTGACATCTCACTTACTCGCTGTGACAAATTTCATCCTCCAATTCTAATAACGGCTTCGGTTTCTGTCCCACCTTCTGCTAATTCAAATCGTGCGGGGAATTCCCCCCGTTTTGCTTACGCACTTGGCGACTATGTTGGTCTCTTCGGTTTCTTCTCTTCTGTCGACTGGTCTGTTTTAAACGAAATCAGCGATGTTGACGAACAAGTCAGTCGCTTCACTAAAATAGTTCTCAATGGTATGCGCCAGTACATACCTGTGCACACTCCTACTCGTAGCAAGTTTCCGTTCTGGTTTTCCAAGGAACTTAGAACAGCGCTGAAACTTAAGGAGCGGGCCCACCATAAAGCGAAACGCCCTGGGCTGGATACATGGGCAGATGAATTTCGCCGCTTGCGTTCCCTTTGCAAACGCTTGAACAAGCGTGATCATGAGTCCTATCTTGAATATTTAGAGAATAGTGCCTCTAATCGTCCTACTGAATTCTGGAGATACGTTCGCAAACGCTCGAATAAATCTGATAGTCATATTCACTTAGTTGACTCTCATGGGAATGAAATTCGGAACGTCGCTGACGGCTTTGCTCAACACTTTTCCTCCGTGTACAAATCTCCACGTTGCGATTCCGTATGCCTGCCAGCTGGCGCACCTAGTTCCGTTCTTCTTGACGAGAAGTTAGTAAGTGAGAGTCTTAAGTGTTTGAAACCATCTTTGTCCCCTGGACCTGATGGCATTCCAGGCGCCATAATAAAAGCCTTCAAAAGTACCTTCGTCCCTGTTTTAACCACGATATTTAATAACTGTTTGAAAAATTCTGCCTTTCCCCGCGTGTGGAAAACGGCGCGTGTTTTCCCTGTCTTCAAATCAGGAAACAAATCTGATGTTTGGAACTACCGCCCCATTTCTCTTCTTTGTGCAACCTCTAAGCTTTTTGAATTAGCTTTGCACAAAGTACTTTCCTTCCACCTCAAACATGTAATCATACATAATCAGCATGGTTTCATAAAAGGTCGTTCTACTACAACTAACCTTGTGACTTTTATGACGTATACATCAGCTGAAGTCCTTCAGAGGAGTCAGGTAGACGCTGTGTACTGTGATTTGAGCAAAGCGTTCGGCGTTGTTACTCACTCATTACTTCTTCAAAAGCTTCTGCTGCTTGAGATCGACGTTTCAATTGTAGCCCTCTTACGCAACTATCTTCTTGATCGGTCCTGTTTTTTCAGTGTAAATGGACAGACCTCATTTGTTTACACTCCAACCAGCGGAGTTCCTCAGGGCTCGGTATTAGGCCCGCTTCTGTTCTCTGTTTTTATCAATGACGTTTCCTCCGTGGTCAAAAACTCCTCGTTTCTCCTTTATGCGCACGATATAAAAATGTTCAAGGCAATACATACTCTTCATGATTGCTTGTCATTGCAATCGGACATATCCGCCTTCTCTGATTGGTGCTTGAAGAATGGACTCACTCTCAATTCATCTAAAACCAAGGTTGTCTCATTTACGCGTAAAACGCACAGTCTTCTCTACTCTTATTCTGTGAATGGTAGGCCGCTGCCCAGGGTTGATGAAATTGATGACCTCGGCGTACTTTTCGACCGTAGCCTCAGCTTCTCCTCTCATACAAAACGCATTGCTCTACGGGCTATGCGTACACTCGGCTTCATCTGCAGACTTTCGAGAGCGTTTCGATCCCAACTCCCTTTCTTAAAGCTCTACCTCTCCATATGCTTGCCGCTTTTGGAATATGCGTCTGTTGTTTGGAACGGCACTTGCCAGTCGAACTGTGAAAAAATCGACAGAGTTCAGCTAAAGTTTTTACGCATATTTCAACATCGGTTTTCTTGCAAAACTTCCAGCTCTCGTCCCAGACGGAGTAACTCACTGCAGCTTCCTTCTCTTAGCTGCCGTCGCGTGAAGGCAGATATAATTTTCTTGTATAAACTTCTTCATGGTCACATTCTATGCTCTCAGCTCCTAGCGCGTATCCTTTTGCGTGTACCGCGAAAGAGCATAAGGAAATTCAGACCATTCCAAGTTTCTGCGCTCCTGCACTCCCTCTCCCCTCTGGACAGAATGCAAAAGTTGTTTAATTCTCTTTGCCCTCACCTTGATATATTCGAAAAGTGTCTCCCTTCCTTTATATTGAATGTCCGTGACGTTCCACTTTGAGCACTCTTTTTCTCATACATAACTTCCCTTTTCATGCATTTTGTCTTTACTACACTTGTGCGTTTGCACCGGTATTATATTGTTTTTTTTCTCCTTAATTGTACATCACGTGTACTTGTTTTCATTAATATTATTTCTTTATTACTGTGTACTCACGCCTGATTGTCTGTAACGCGTTCACTAATTACATTTCTTATTGTGTATGATTGTATTTCTAGCTTGTATTTCAGAGATCTCTTATTCGTTCATATTAGTATTGGCTTTATTCTTGTTTGTATTTTGATATCTGCTGTACTTAGCTGTTATCGGTCGTTCTTGTGTTCATTCTCTTTGTTTATTGTTTTATTAGTTATTTATATATCTGTTGCCTGTTCTAGCTGTTTTCATTTACCGCTGTTCTCGCTGTTTCTTTGTTTTCGCTTTTTTGCTTCATGCTTGCTGTCACGCCTAGTTTATGTGACTTTTTTTTCTATCGCCTTGACTGCTGCATTACCTCCCCGGAGTGTCTTCCTTTGTAGTGAAATAAATGTACATTTTGTGCGTGTGAATGGTGTACCAGCACCAAGACCTTTGGGTTGTTCCTGGGCACCGAAAAAATAAAGATTAATTATTATTATTGATATTATTATTATTATTATTATTATTATTATTATTATTATTATTATTATTATTATCATTATTATTATTATTATTATTATTATTATTATTATTATTATTATTATTACTATTATTATTATTATTATATTATTATTATTATTATTATTATTCGGGATGGTTTTCCGATTGTCAGTATGGGTTTATCGAAAAAAGAGGCACTCAGGCCTTACTAGAAGAAATGAGGGACCACTTGTTTTCTTCTCTAGAAAGAAATCTCGTATCATATGCACTTTTTTTGGATGTCGCAAAAGCGTTCGACACGGTATGCCATGCTATATTATTAGATAAGCTCTACAATTTTGGTTTTCGTGGTCCTTTTTTTCGCTTGTTGCATAACTTCCTTACAGATCGTTCCCAGCTTGTTTTAATTTCAAACACCTGCAGCTCCCGTGTTTTTCTCAAGGTTGGCGTACCAGAAGGTTCCATATTGTCTCCCTTACTTTTTAATATATACGGTAAGGACATGTGTACTGTGCTCCCTACTTGCAAACTATTTCAATATGCGGATGATACTGCACTTGTAGCTACCCACGTGAACTTTTCCAACGCATTTTCAATGCTTCAGACTGACGTCAGAAAATTAATGGATTGGTTTGATATGAATTCAATAGATATTATTCATTCTAAATCAAGGTTAGTTTGCTTCCGCAGCCCACTGAAGTGTGTGTCACTTTCTTACCCCCTTTATCTACGCTCATCCCGATGTATAAACTGCTCTTGCCCTCCAGTACAGTTTTCAGATTCTGCAAAGTATTTGGGGATTTGGTTTGATTCCGGTCTTCTTTTTTCTATTCACTTATCCTACGTGTGTACAAAACTTCGCAAAGTCGTCTGTTTGTTGTATCGTATTAAGATGTTTTTACCTATTTCGGTGAGGAAATTATTGGTTCATTCTTTAGCCTACAGTGTACTTAGGTATGGAATCACAACTTTTGTTCATTGTTCTGGTATCTGGCATCAACGTGTAAATAGATTGTTAAAATGCATGCTAAAGAGTGTTACTTACGATGTGTGTACTCCGCAAGATGTCAACCTTTTTCAGATGCTAAGGATGCCCAATTTTCGATCCCTTTTTGTTCATACTGTTGTACTAAAACATTTCTGGAGCGATACATTTAAAATCCCCATTGTGCTTCCCCGGCCTTTACGTCAGGCTCCTGCATTTTAGTTCCACGCGCGCGGACCAGATTTGGTAAATATGCTCGAGCTTATTATGTTCCAAATATATTTAATGCTCTTCCCTCTGAAATTAATTCCTGTGAGTCTATACGTGATATTCGCAATAATCTAAAGAAATGGTACTTTGAATAATTAAACTGTATAGTTCAATTTCTATGCACAGCTAAACTTTTCGGTTTCCACCTATTTTGTGTTTGATGTGATATTACTTACTGTCTGTTTTGTATCTTTAGTGTCTCCTTTTAAAAAAAAAATATAGTCAATTTTGCGGCCGAGTTTGGCTGTCGTCTGTCAGGCTTCGCGTGACAAGCCACAATGATAGCTTAGGCGAACGTGGTTTCTGCTGTTGTATCGAGTTTTGTTGAATAAAATTATTATTATTATTATTTATATTATTATTATTATTATTATTATTATTATTATTATTATTATTATTATTATTATTATTATTATTATTATTATTATTATTATTATTATTATTATTATTATTCGCGTGACAAGCCACAATGATGGCTTAGGCGAACCTGGTTTCTGCTATTGTATCGAGTTTTGTTGAAAAGTTGTTTAATTCTCTTTGTCCTCACCTAGATATATTCGAAAATTCTCTCCCTTCCTTTAGATTGGATGTCCGTGACGTTCCACTTTGAGCACTCTTTTTCTCATACATAACTTCCCCTTTCATGCATTTTTTCTTTACTACACTTGTGCGTTTGCACCGGTATTATATTGTTTTTTTTCTCTCCTTAATTGTTCATCACGTGTACTTGTTTTCATTAATATTATTTCTTTAATTCTGTATACTCACGCTTGATTGTCTGTAACGCGTCCACTAATTACGTTTCTTATTGTGTATGATTGTATTTCTAGCTTGTATTTCAGAGGTTTCTTATTCGTTCTTATTAGTATTGGCTTTATTCTTGTTTGTATTTTGCTATATGCTGTACTTGGCTGTTATCGGTCGTTCATTCTCTTTGTTTATTGTTTCATTAGTTATTTATATGTCTGTTGCCTTTTCTAGCTGTTTTCATTTACCGCTGTTCTCGCTGTTTTCTTGTTTTCGCTTTTTTGCTTCATGCTTGCTGTCACGCCTAGTTTATGTGTCTTTTTCTTCTATCGCCTTGACTGCTGCATTACCTCCCCTGAGTGTCTTCCTTTGTAGTGAAATAAATTTACATTTTGTGCGTGTGAATGGTGTACCAGCACCAAGACCTATGGGTTGTTCCTGGGCACCGAAAAATAAAGATTGATTGATTATTATTATTATTATTATTGTTCTTGTTCTTGTTCTTGTTCTTGTTGCTGTTGCTGTTGCTGTTGCTGTTGTTGTTGTTGTTGTTGTTGTTGTTGTTGTTGTTGTTGTTGTTGTTGTTGTTGTTGTTGTTGTTGTTGTTGTTGTTGTTGTTGTTGTTGTTGTTGTTGTTGTTGTTGTTGTTGTTGTTGTTGTTGTTGTTGTTCGTCTTTGGAATCTTCAGAGGCTGGCGCTTAAAGAAGAAGACCACGAGAAGCGCCGAATGCTCCGAAGCTCGAGCGCCGAACGCTCCGTCCCTCGGGCGTGCTCTGGACTTACCGCTGCCTCTTGTCTGTGCATGGACTGTACCGCTCGTTGTTCGTGACGTATTGCTTTCCAAGGCGTTCTTTATTACATTATTATTATTATTATTAATATAATTAGCAGTAGTAGCTGTATTTCTAAGCGAACAACAAGCAAACAGCATCGAGTGTCTGCGAACACTGATGAAGACATCTCAATGGCGAAGAAGGCGGCGACTTCTAGTCTGTGCTCGGAAGTAGCACAACAGTTCCAATACATCTATGCCATAGCCGACGTCGGCTGTCGACATTTCCGGTTTCACGCTGCGTACCAGTCTTGCACTGCCTGTGCTTCTCGCTCAGCGCAACTAAGCTGAATTTATTGCATATTATTATCTACGTTGGCGCTTTCCTCGTTGATTCGGTACCTTGTTGTTCAAAATTAGCATTCAAACTTCGCCAGTCATTATAGGGAGTAGGCAAAGTCTGTCACACCTTGAAACTTCTGAACACAAATACGTAAGGCTTGCATCGTATTTCTGTTCTGATGGCGCATACTTTCATACCCCACTGTTTCCGGAGGCGTAGCACAAACTAGAGGAAATTACGGGAGCTAAGAGGGAGAGACGGAAGATGGCAGGAGGACGAGAGGCGAAGAAGCTTGATTGAGCATGGCTCTGCGGCCACAGTTCTCAAAAGGAGAAGCGCGTCACGTTTCTATGAGGCAGGCTCGAGAGAAATACTGCACCAATAATCGTAATATTACTTCATGCAACCCACACTTCCTCATTAAACCTTGTTTAACAGTATCTGTTGTCGTCGATGACAGCCAGTCGCGACGACAGTTCGCAGTTATACTCCTGAAGGCAGCTATTTCCTCCACACAGTCTCTGCGCGCAGTTCCCTGCCCTTCAGTGTTTTGAGGCTGGAAATATTTTAAAGCAATTACAGCACCTACGCTTGTTTGCTTACATTTGTACATTCTTGATTAACATCAGTGGTGTGCTTTGCTGCAATTTTGTTTGTATTTTGGCAACCTTTATTAAAGCCTGTGTCTACGCTCGAGTTCCATCTTCGTCGTTTTGCTTGGGCCAGGAAAACAGCCGTCATTGTGTGTAAATAAATGAAATATTGTGTAATCACATCTCTCGTTTTCACAGTCCTCGTTACTACATTCATTTGTCACTTACTATTGCGGTAGCGATGTGTCAACTTCACGCGAAAGATAACTGAATGACTGATTGTGGATTCAATATATCCGCCGCGGTAATCTGTTATCTTTTCAGCTGCAAGGCGCCACGAGAGCGCCGTGGAAGGTTTGTAATCAATCTTGGCGCATCTGGGAAGTTAGAGGTGACTGCTAATGTCTTAGGTACCGGTAAGTCGTTCACTCTGCATGGACATGAACGTTATCTTCTGTGCGGCTTACCGACTTATTGCTGCACATGATATGAAAAACATGCCATATTTGCTATGTACAATGTTGCTGATATATCATGAACTATGGTACTATATGTTGACGGATTTGCGCTCACCTGCCTGTACGCTTCCTATGCGTGAGACGAATCGGTGAAGAGGTAGAGTCTGTACCTGGAGTCGAACTGCAGAAATGCTATCAGGGCCTAATGCGCTACTTTTAGGAGCGCTCTAAGTTCTACTTCCACAGTGCACACATTGCTGACCATAGACTATAGCCGTAGTCACCATGCGATGGGTGATGTCGACCCACACCACTGTCCGAATACACTTGATAAATCCGCTCTCGCTGGTATTGTGCTCACCGGCAGTAAGGAATAAATCTCTGCCATGCCGGCGTATACAATAGTCGTAGTAGCCGGTTGTTTGTGTGGTGTTCTACGGTTGTGCGTCTTAGTGAAGCATGTGCGTCACTCCTAGTTGCCACCTCTTAAAGCCATATGATGTGAGCAGCATAACTTGTTTGCGTCAAGTCTGTTGAATGCAATGTTGTTTTCACTTCACAGAATACTCCTGATTCAAAAATTAAAATAACCTCACCAAACAACGCTTCTACCGGCGCAGCAAACATCGGATTGCTCTTTCAGCACACATATCAAGACTCGCTATAAGGCTTGCAACTCGCAATGATAGCATGCGTTATGATTGCGTCTGCTTCAAAAACTTAACTGTAGGGATGTACGCAGTCTCCGGATCATTATGGCAATAGGGTAGTAACGTTAGAAAAGCTGTGCAGAAGAAAAGAGGGCATCTCCCATCAAGGAAGGAAACAAAATAAAAAGAAACCTTCTCGTCACACCAAAAACCTGCTCGCAGAAAACCAGCTCTTAGTGAAGTTCGTCACGCAGACAACAAGAGCAGTTGCTCATAACCAGCATGACATGCACGATGGCCATTATGAGCCCTGTGGCTCCCTCCTTTGGCGCTGTAATATGAGGCTGCTCTTGACAGCAATTGGTATTCATGCTTCCACTTGATCTGTTTAGGCCAAAGAGTGTTAACCGCAGATAAGAGGTGGTTAAGCTTTTGCCTGCTGCTACGACTTTACAGTTGCGAACTATAATTTTGCACAACCCAAATCTAGTAGTTGGAAATTTTTCTATATTGGCTATATTGACTGTTTATCACTTGTTCTAAGATATCATTTCGCGGAACGCTCCTTTTTAAAAATCTTCATCTTGTCATTTATTTTAGCTCTAACACGCAAATTCTAGTTTTAACCGTTCGCTTTATTTGAATTTATTTATTTTGACTTATTCAGAGCAAGGGCTCCTCCAGAGCGGAGGCAAGATTTATTTCTTCAACACTTCCGGTTAATGAAGTTTGTTCTACCTACCTACATCCCTTATATTCTCAGCCACAGTGTACAAGCATACAGCGCAGGTGGTAATCTTGGTGCCAGTAATGCATTTTTATAACATTGAATTTTAAATCGGCCTTGTTCGGAAGGGATTGAGTGGTGAAGACAATCGAACATGTGTGGATGAGAGAATGACGTACAGAAAACATGTAGCAAATAACATAGATTTCACAATACAGTTCAACATAAAACAACACGAAATATCGTCTGGTGTTCAAATGCAAAGCACAGCTCCTGTTTGACATGTGACGAGATCTCTGATGTGGTAAACTCGTCAACGCAGTCAATTCATCTCAAAACGATTCGTTTTATGTTACATTGGACCATAAGCTGCCGTTTGGTCGTTGGACAATTTCTTGAGCGCCGCACAAAGCGTAGAACAGAAATGCATCATGGTACGAGCAATGCACCATTAAGCAGTCTAGTTTCAAAACACAAAAGCGTGGTCTTGGACGCGTTTCCAGTCCACAATCAACCGTACATATGCCTCTCATTTTAGAAATCCTTCCACCGACAAAAGAGCGCAGGAATATGATATTTATTTTATTGTATTTAAGCACAATATTTTTAAGGAATATATGCAGGCAGATAAGAGTCAAATTTGCACTAGCTTTGTTCGGCCATAAACTATTCATAAAAACAAAACAGGGCACTCGGAAAGAATAAAACGCCTCAGAATTGAAATAACAGGTAGTAACCGTTTCCACACAAGTAATACTCTGTAAGCAGAAAAGCACATCACTAATAGAATACACAGCATAGAAATGTTGGATTTGGAAATAACAGGTACTGCCGGAGCAGTTTCAATTCATCGAATATACTACCGCAAGAAAAGCCAATCAAGATTACATGTACATGTTCCCTTTAGTCAATGTGTATGTGTCATTCATCATGCTTTGCAAACCTTCTGAGTGCCTCAGCGAGGCAATGTCGTCACCGAATCGTCGACTATTAAAGTATTTTCTACAAACGCTTTTCACAAACTGTTGCGAATCCGGGCATCTCAATAAATCCTGTACAGTGGCGGCGAAGAGCATTGGCGGGATATTGTCCCCCTGCTCGACACCCTGCGTTTTTGGGATTTAATGCAGGTTTTGCGGAGGACTATGATGGCTATGCAACTGTTATATATATATATATACCGGCATTTTTACATAAGGCTCTTCTCCTGTCTGATTCCGCAGTTCCAGCGTGCGTGCTCAGGTTTGGAATGATTCTAATGCTTCTATGTAATCTATGAACGGTATGTATAGTGCTTGTTCAGCAGACAACGGAAAGGAAAGAGGTGGTTTATAAGACATATATGATGGAAGCCAACTGTCAAAGAAACCAGGGAGCATATGGGGATGTTGTGTTGCTTCTTTTCTTCAATGTGAGTTTAATAAAAAGCGACGACAAGCCGGCGCTGGGATCCGAACCCGCAGACTAAGATTTTCCGACGCCAAATTACTCGCATGACTTTCGCAAAGTTTTGCTACGTTGTAAGCACTCTGAGAGTTTTGTTCTGCACTAAAGCATTTTCTTGTCTTAGCCAACATTGTGCACACAAGATTATTCATTTATATACCAGTTTTGTTTTACATTCTTCTCTGTACCTTTTTTTTGCTCTCCTATTTGCAATGCCTGTACGAGTAAACACATTGTAACGGACAACACTGCCGTCAGACAACGCGACCCCTGTCAGAAGAGGACGACAAGAAAAAGTAGTTGGAGCAACGCCTCAGAAAAAAAAAGGGCTTACGGCTCAGCGTTTCGACAATGAAGCCCTCAGACTGAACTCCGCTTCATAGCATAAATAAATAAAAATAAAAGTGACAGATACGCCACATTTATAAATACAAGCAAAACGAAAAAGCTAATTCAACATGCTTTCAGGTGCGTATTTTTGGCGTTCCATATTTCGAGACACATCGCCTATTTAAGAATTATAAACACAGCTCATCTTCCACGTCACCGGCCATCCATTTCATAATTTAACCTTGCGTCCTAAAATCAAAACTAACAAGCTTCTTTGAATATTTTAATTATTCATTTGGTTAATTATTGTTCATTTAAGTTACGTAATGTCCGCCTTGCTATACTGTCCTGGGCTACGGACCGGACCGTCGTATGTCTCACACTTTTTAAAATAAAATCTGCGAACAATAAAAAAAATCATCCTGTTTGTAATGGGCCGTAGTAAAAAGTCAACAAAGAGCTACAGTAGTCTGCTCGAGCATTGTGATCCTATTTGTCGTTAAAATAATTGCGCACTGAACTTGACTGTGACGAAAGTCCTGGTGTCTAGCAGAAACAACTGCAAGTACAAGTTCCCATTATGCCCTGCTCCAGGCAACAGCCAATTCAAAAGTACTTGTCAAGATTCTGCTGCATAAAAAGTTCGTCATTTAGAATCTCTAACATTAAAACAAATGTTGGCAAAATCAATAGCGCCAAATAAATATAGAAGGCACACGAAACGTCTGAAAATTTCAGGGGTTCCACTTCTACGTGTTCTCGCTGGCTGCGTTTTGTGGAAAGCGAACTTTCAGAAAATTCGTTTGGTGGACGTACAAGAGACGCTTCATTAAGGTTTCTTATGATTTGGTGCAAGGCCCTTTTATGGGGATAATTTTTCCTCATCTTGACTGTAAGCATGACGACGCTTAGCCACTCCCGAGATTCGACTAACCCTCGTCTCATGGTTATAGCTAACCAGTCTGGCATCGCATGACCTACGCAGATGAGGTCAACACTGTGAGCACAATATAGACAAGGTATCCAACCTAATTTAGCAAGGTTCATTTTAGCGTTGTTCTTGCGGAATACCAGGCTCAGCTTGCGATAAATGGTGCTACAACCCAAATCTTCCTGGAAAGTCGTGCTCGTCATACTTTTTCGCGGAACGCAAGGAGCGACAAGTTCTTCGTCAAGTGCTTCCTCTAGCTTTGACAGAGTATCAAGAACTTCCGGAAAAACTCGCATGGTGAATCTCGACGTAAATTCGCTTTGGAAGTAGTTCAAAATTGAAGGGATACTCACGAGCCAAAAGCAATATATGACTCCAAGCGCCAAGGCCCATTTCCCTGGTCTAGGGATTGGTGAAGGGGCAGCACGGGAGGACAACAGAAGCAGCGTGAACAAATCATATGCAGCAGTGTGCGACCGGAGATCTTGTTTTCGACAGTCGGCAAGGACCAAGACGAGATAGCAGAGTATGAGAGAAACCGCAGTAAGAAGTAATCCCATCCTAGCTTCGCTTAAGATATCCAAGATTGGAACAGGCGGAAAGCGTTGCCCTTTTGCGTAGAACGTTTCGTGCAAGTAATCGATTATACCAGGAGCAGTGAAAAGTTTTAGAGAAGGTTCTCCAATCTTATCTAAATTAGCATGAACATCTACGCTGCTATCAAGAGTAGCCTTAATAAGTGCTCCTAACTCATAGTAGAAGGTCGTATTTACAGTAACATTGTAGAAGGTGACAGCATCCCGAACAACTTTCATTTGCCATGAGTTGCAGAACAGAAAATCGTCATCTATTATTTCTTGCGAAATCTGGAGGCACGCTACCTGCATAAGGCTGTTCCGTAACTGAGAACGCTTATGCAAGCCAGGTGCACTTTCTAGAGACAGGGTATTGCATCCGCGGGAATACAATGAAGGAACGGTTCTCGAAAAGCGATGCCCAGCCTGCATGTTTATTTCTCCTCTGTGATTATCCAGTTGACAAATGAAATTTCTGGCAGGCGTCATTGTTACATACTGGCTCAAAGTGTTCCTGCCGGGAGCAGAATCCTCAATTAATATCCAGTCGACCAAGTACAGAAGAACTTTGTTCTTCACTGCTTCGGCTATGCATGCTGTTGAATTCTTTGTAATCCTTGTTATGAGCACGATTGTTTTAGTGCCGGCATAGGTGTTTTTAGCCACGAGCAGCGAAAGTTCACGCAATCCAGGGTTCGGCAAAGCCCATGATGTCAGACGCCACGGAAGACGCTGCAGCCAGATGAGGTCCGAAAAATTCCAATGCCCATCGCAAGTGACGATTGCTACGTCGTCCCAACTCGTGACGTGGGAGAGAAGAGCGCTTGTTACGTGCTCACGTTTTTCGTCAGATGTTACACTTCGTGTCAGAATACGCAAGTGGCCAACGGTCACCAGCATTAAAAATATAGCTTTTAATAGCATTTTAAAAATATCAGTTGCTGTTCGTAAAATGGATGAATTTTTTGAAGGAATAATTTCGCAAACGGAAGCTTTCGTCCGTTTTCAACTGAGTTCGAAATGTGTTTCACGTTATGGCAATTTGATTCTTTGTGCAGAGTCGGTTGCGCTTAGATGGCGGAATGAGCGAGGACAATGTATAGCTCTCTCAACTTCCACTATCTACACCAGACAATTTCATGAATACGTAAGAGTAAATTAGTAGTGGATCAATAACACGTCATACGCTAATATTAATCTGCATTTTCCTTATAGGTGTGAGTGTACTTCTGTAGGATCGAGGTGATAAACAAAATCCTTGCAACAAGAGAGGAAATTCGACGCGCATGGCGATCACAAAAAGCTGAGCTTAAACAGCCGTCTTGAATGCAATAAGTCGAGCATATTGAATAGATCCTTTAGGGGCTAACACAATGCAAGTGTCAATAAGCGTTCACTGTGTGTCACCACTCAGTGCTTTAGCTGAGATGAAAATCCGGGTGGTGTTACTGGCGCTTTACAAGCCTACCATGTTTCTTCAAAACTGCGAAGCCATCTCACCAGTAGTCGGACAGGACCAGGTCTAGAATCCTCTATCTACCAACAGGGCATAAATTGTTTTCATTACTTATGGGTGATTCCACTGCACGTCCTCCCGGTGCTTTACCAAAGAGAAGAACAGCAGCATCTAAAATGCCCTGAGGGATCAGGACGGGAGCTGGTGCCGTGTACCGCACGCGGCACTGTTGAAAACAATGCCACTTTTCGCTTTGCGTCGATCTACATTGCAACAAAACAACGCCCTAGCTTGGAGAAAAGAACTCATAAATTACATGCTTCCACCTAGTTTCATATTGACTGCTTGTCGCTAAAGCTATGGTGCCATAGTGTTAGAAATATTTGTGGCTTTCAAGCCAGTTGTGGCGTGTGTCTCCACAATCATACTGCACTTTGTGTTTGCGTTTGGTATCCTTGTGAGAATTCTAAGGCCTCCTAAGGGAAAACTAAATGTCTAAAAAATCGTGTGCTTTAAATACGCTCTTAAAAAAAACTGCCATGATTGTACTGCGCCGACACTTTCAAAGCGTTTAGAGAGAACATAGCTGGTGAAAGCGTACCCTCTTCGTTCTGCTTCGAATGCGGCCAGAAAACTGTCACCAGAGTCACGCCATGTAGGCCTGCGAAAATGTTCGGCGTGTGGCAGCAATTAGTGCATTCAAATCCTTGTGCACAGTGGTGAATTTCGTTGAGGCGCTCAATCGATGTGGCTAACAATATACCATGGCAACGCCGCAGGAGTGACAACATTAGTTGTCTCTAGCAGTCGAGAATATAAAACACTTTTTTTTATCGTCTCATTTTGGTTCTACTGAAAACACTTCGCTCCGAAACATTTCCTCGGCAAAACATATGGACGTACTAGAACGCACGGCAGTAAAATTTTTGGGCGAGACCATTTACTCGGAAGTTGTGCGTCACTGCGACATAAAGCACTTTTCTTTGGAAGAAAAGTGCGTCACCACTTGCTTGATTTTCAATTATTAAAGAATAACAAGAGCGCGAGTGTGCGCGGAGCCTACTGCGATGAACGATCGTTTCTACTTCTCTCTGGATTACCTTTACCGCTTCTGCGGCGCCTACAGATTTCCAGCGGAAGAAAAATCGCTGCCAGTTTAGCCTTGCAAAGCAGGAAAGTTATTGCGGAAGCTGTTTTTTTTTTTTGCAAGTGGGCACCACCGCCACGTACCTGAACGTGGGAGTGAGGTGCCCTCTGGCCCAGTGAGCCAGTTATGTGTGCTTTCAAGTTTTTCGTGGTCATTGCCAATTTACCTAATGCACGCCGGCGGCCTATGCTCCGGCACCGCATGTCTGCAGCAATGTTGTCAACGCTAACGCGTATTGCTACAGTGCGGTGTTTCTGCCACATCGTTGTCCACGCCAACGCATGCAGCGCACACCGCTCTGTCACTAGCGCCACATAGCTCAAAGAGCGAATATTGTGGTGATAGTAGCATTAGCATCATGATGAAGACGCCTATAAGCAATGCACGGTGCCAGAGTGTGTTGCAGTCTAACACGTGGGGTGATCATTGGCCTAGTGCTCTCGTGCAGTGGCCAGCGAAGCTGATCTGTCCGGGGCGATGGGTTTGAATGCCATTAGCAACGATATTCATTTTATTCATTTATTTTTTTTTCCTATGTCACCTTTAAGGCCAAGCATCGCTCAAACCGATGAGCCAGTTTGAGCTCGTTAAGTAGAGTTTTCTTTAGTAGCAGAACTTAAATAACATTCACATCTAATCAGAACAAATAGAGCGAGGAGGAGAGCTTCCGTCTGCAGTTAACGCCTTTTCCGGCGTCCGGCCTTTTCCTTCGCATCAGAAATCGTAGCGCCAGAGAAAATTTGCACCGAAATTCCTGTTTTCATTTTTGGTAAGGCAGCCCTGTTTCGGTGGAGCCAAAATTTGAAACACGCTCGTAAGCTGCGCGATCCCAGTGAAAGGTGAAGGATCCAAAGAGTTCAAAATATGAATCTGGAGCTCTCCCTTGCGGCCCGCCTTTTTCTTCCCTTTTTATTGTTGCTTCTTTCCTCCATTTCTATATGGGGTAGTTGAAGCATGTAAAGAATGTGAGATGGCTCTGCGCCTTTCCTACACTGATAGCGAATACCACGCCGTCCTTTACTTCTTTTAAATAGCCAAAAGCACTGCTTTTCTCACTTGTAGGAGGCCATCTATTATATTGAACATTCCTAAAGAACGCCGACATCATAGACAAATAAAAAAACTGTACTTTCTTCAAAGTATATATAAAGGGATACCGGTGTCAGCGATGTTATATGCATCAAGATATCGAAATATTTTGAGGAGGTTCGCACTACATCAAGTGACCACTTATTTAAAGTTGAGCGCATGTTACAAACACAGAAGTGCATATTAAAACAGGCACTGATTATTGGTGCATGAAGAACAAGGCGGTCGTCTTTGCTGGGGTGTACGTTGCGAATAAAAAGTGTCTGCTGCGGTACAATAGAGAGAATTGTTCATGTTGGCACCATAGGCATTGCAACACGCAACAAGCATACCGGGTGTTCACTAATGTATTCTGAAATTTAAAAAAAATTTGCTTTTTGAGTTAAAAAAGCGCTTTTTGCGGCATAGCATTCTCAGCGGTGTAACGCGTCAGGATGAAGCTAAGACGTGGTAGCTAGTGTGCTGCTAAGCTAATATCGAATAGTTAGATTTTACAGTGAAAGGCTCTTAAAGGGGATTCGTACACACCGGAAGTTTTGTTCAATAAAAGCGCGCTCGTCGTGCCGTGAAAGAAAAGGGACGGACGTCGCAGTAAGCGACACCTCGACACTGCATTCGCCATAATTTACTTGCAGTTGTGGTTTCGGCCAGACGAGTCTCGATATCTGCTTTCCCAGCGCCTGCGTATGCCGCACATGCTGTTGTCAGTCCCGCCCCCGTTCTCCCCCCGCGGGATGCTCGCATGGGTTCGTGCCTTCGTTTCGGAGGCACCCCCTCCCCCTATCCTTCCGCCCCTGCTCTCTACTCACGAAAGCGAGTATTCGGGGGGATAAGACCAACGGGGCGAGCAGGAGGAAACATTGCACTTTGCTCTGCAGCTGCTATTGGCTGATCTGAAGTAGGCTCGCCGACACCGCAGCCGGCTGGCTTCATTGAAGACGTTCCTAAAGAATGCTGCCCAAAAGAATGTGGGTTGAGTCAAGAGTGACTGAGTCCGCAAAGTGCGCCTATTCGCCTGGGCACGAAAATTGTGTGGTTACGATGTCAATGCCGTGCTGAATCTATCGATAAGGTCGCAGAGTTGCAGGTGCGCTTCTGTGTAACGAAGATTCATGATCGGCGTTAAAGCCTAGCGCACTGATTTCATCCTGTGCGAAGAAGGCAGGGAGTCTCGGCTGGCTCTTGGAAGCCGTCGCCGCTTTGTAGGCGTCCAACACTGGCAGGAACGCCACCGCGGCTACAGCTTTTCGCTTAAATATTAGTGCTAAGCAACAGATTTTCCAACATAGTTTATTAACCGTTATTGCGTCCGCTTATTTATTGAAATTCGTGTATATTCAGAGCACAATTTAGGATTTCGAAAGCTCTGTTGGCCTCGGCGCTGTGGCCCTACAATTTTTGCCTACAACGCGACAAAATGCATGTGCTTTCGCAACGCCTGCAGGCAAAGCAACCCCTCCAGTGCGCGTAACTGGTCGAATTAGCCCAAATTTGTGGCACCCAAGCGCCAGTGATAAATACGTTTTTCGCACTCCAGAAACTGATAAGGGCGTTACTTAAGCTGTACACCCCAAGTTTTTATAAAAAGGGTACCACGAGTAACAATTCGAAATTTGACTACTAGTTGATCAGCTTACTAGCTGTATTCTGATCCGCTACATCGCTGACAATGTTGTGCCGAAAAAAGCATTCATTTAACTAAAGATCTTATTTTGAGATAACGCAATTAATACCTATGTTTGGGCTGGTTGGTGTATTTCTAATAAGCTACGTACTTCTGCGAACAAGACAGGAGACAACGAACAACCACTTACGATATGCAAAGAGCGCCACCTTAAAGAATTTTTCCAGGAGCCTAGCCTGCATCCAGTATTAGGATTTCAAAATTTTGCTCATGTATCTCACGTGACCCTATAATTTCTTGGCCAACCCAAATAGGCGTCGAACCTATAGTGGTGTTTGCTTCCTTTGGATGCTATTGACGCGTCTAACTGTCATCTGTTCTGTCTAATCCCTAGATACTTGACCCGGCGAGTAAGTGCGTCAATTTCATAGCCAGCTCCATCTTCCAAGCAAGGTTCTTAACTTTTTGCATCCAAAACGGGCAAGCACCAATGTTGGTTCGACGCCTATTGGGGTTGGCCAAAAATTATGGGGTCACGTGAGACGCATGTGCAAAATTTTGCCATCTTAATACTTCATTCACGCTCGGCTGCTGGTGCCTCGTGGTGGTGCTCATTGCAAACTGGTGGCTCAAAATCAGACAGGGCACATAAGGCTAGAAGTGTAGGAAAACGTATTAAAAGAATGACCAGTTTTAATATCAAATTACATCACGTTTGAATAAAGATATAGGAAATAAAAAGCTGAGCATAGGCGGCCACAGCCATCGCCCCGTTTCAAAGGGGACGCTCCTGCCTTTCATCCTTCCATCCATCCTAGTGGTTCTTTGTTGTGTCCTGTCTCCTTCGCGCATGTGCGTAGTTTCTTACACATGTAAAAAATGCCGGACTTGTTAGGGGAAGCACCCAGTATATTGCATTTTCTCTGAACTTCCTGCGCCCGTCATGCGACGTGTTAGTATTACTGCTCTACTGCAATGCTTCAGCGTTATTCTAATATACACCTGCAGTGACGTTTCTTGCCTGAGGACTAATGTCTTTGATCTTACTTTTTCTCTTGCTCTTGTGTTTCGCTCTTGCATTTTTCTGCATGTGCGGTTTCATTTTAACCATCAATAACAAGGGGTACCCACTAATTATCTGTTTTGCCTTGTTATACCTGGTGATGAGGGTAAAGTTTGTGCGCTCATTAAAACCATTTGTCTACGGATGGCAGGGCCCTGAAGGGATCCACGGAGCGGCACCCTCGCGAAGTAAACCGGAGCTACTTGCCATGGTAAGGAACATAGCGGAAAGAAGAAAGGACGTGACAGACGCCGCTCGGAGCATCCTAGCTCAGTGGAATTCCTTCCTACTACAAAGGTAAACAAAAACTATTTCGATTTAAACAAGCTGACCGGTTCTTTCAAAAATGCCGATCTCAAGCAAGTCCTTGCCGACAAAGAAGGTGGTTTTCCCGTGATACCGTCGGCTGTTTACCACAAGAAAGCTCAATATTCCATAAGCGAAAACTTTATTCTTTTAAATAAATTCTGTCCGAATAAAGCAAAAAAGGAAGCACTGCTCAGATGTGAAAGGCTTGGCTTGGACAAGCTGATGACCATTGTAAACAAAAGCACCGGGTTGAGCTTGCAATGCTTCTTCTCAGCCAAAACCGACGAGAAGGAATGTGCTTTCCCGGTCACTGTAGCCGAAAACGGCACCTGGCAACTTGCCTTCGGGTCCCACCCTCAAAACTGTTTTTTCGGAACTAACTAATGACATTTTCCTTGTGCGCCGTGCAGCAGTTGTCTGAATTTTTTCAGGACAAGCCTTTAAAAAATGAATGTGGATCTAATCCAGGATATACAAAGCGAAAGATGTCGGCGTTCTAGCATAACAGGCTCCCTCGATATGCGGATGCCTCATTCGTGCTTTGATACATGTGGCGGTTATGAGAGAGAGATGTGGCCTGAATGCATTAGCGCTGACAGCGTTGTGGCTGACATGCGGCACTGCAGCAATACCTAGGCCGCAGCGTTCATTTGGTGATCAATCTCTCGCGATCAACTATTAATTGCATGCCACCTCCCATTGTGGCAGGGAGGGCGCGCTGCCTGTCCAGTGTGCGGAACCAACGGATTCACAGGCGACGGGTGTCGGCGGCGGCCACCTGCGCCTTGCCTGACGTCACTCGTGCTGCGACATACGCCGGCTCGCGCGAAGCGCGGTGTTGACTAGCGTAGTGAAGCTTTTCGCTTCAAAAATGTCAGCTCCTTGTCTGTTGACATCAAGGACATGTTCTATTCCCTCCCTCAAGACGCCTAGCACTTTGCCGTGGGTCGAGCGATTGACTTGTACGGTGCCACCAAATTCCAAAGCCACTGCGGACTTGACGTTGCCAGCCTCCTTGCTCTACCAGATCTATATCTGCGCTGGACGGTCGCGTCTTTCAACGGCAGCTACTGTAGTCAGAAGGAGGGCGCCTTTATAGGCTTGCGCCTCGCTCCGTTTTTCAGTGACTGTCTACTAGCTTCCTTAGACCAAAAATTCCACAAAGCCTTACTGGAATCTTCAGTGGTACGTGTGTTCCGATACGTTGATGGCTTTCTGGTAATTTTTAACTTAAGAAGTGGCCACAGCACTGCAAATCAAGCCAGTGATATCCTCACATTGTTCAGGTCTAATCTAAAACTATTTCAACTAAATGGAAGTTACGTATCATGACGGAATTCGATTTCTGGACCTGCAGATAATGATGTGCGACGAAGGGGTATGCTGGCGCTTATTCGAAAATAGCAAAACGAGGTGTCGTGACAGCCGTCCTAAAAAATGCCATTTCCAAGTCTTCTTCCTATTAAATGCGATCCAGGTTCAGAGGGCAGATCATGAGGTTGAAAAAAACCGGCTTTCCAGACCACATCCCGTGCGCTGTAGCGGAGAAGATTCTTGCCGAATTCAGGACAAAAACAACGAGTTCCCTTGGTGCAGAAAACAAACTTCGCGGCGATACCTTATGTGGGCAAGGTATCACGTAGCCTGAAAAGAATTACAGGAAAAGCCGGTGTCAGCGTCATCTTTTCTGCCCCAAACAAACTGCAGCGCTCTTGTAAAACCTTCAACCCTGAAGGACCTCCACCTGCCAAAGTGAAAAAAAATCACAAGTCACCCTATGTGCAGTGCCGTGGAAATGTTGCTATAAATGAAATGAAAAGACAGGGCTATCCTGTGGGCGTTGTTGTATTGGTCAAACGGGGCGTTGTCTCAATGATCACTAAGGTGAGCATAAACGCTCCCTAAAACCACCCCCAGCAGCAATTTGGTTATACACTGGCTTTCTTGTAAACTCACTCCTTTTATCAGCCGTACTAAAATACGGTATAAACGTAAGGACAACCGTACGCGGGGAATCGTGGAAGCTCTTTTAGTTGACCGGAGAATTGATAATTGTGTCAGCAAACCTTCCGTCGCGCTAACACAAAAAGAAATTGACTGTCTTAACAGTTAAGTTTGCAAAGTGTAGGGTGCGATTGTGTGCTTTTGTTGTGTTTTTTTAAATCATCACTGCTGCTGTTATATCTGTTGACTGGGCTCATCTTCGCCCATTTGTTGCGTGCGAGCAATAAAGCTTTTGAGTCGTAAGTCAGCGCTGTGTTTGTCTATTTCTTAGTCCCGTCCTTCGTGCGCTGTGCCTTCAGTTTGAATAAATACAAGATACGTATTAAATGACAGATGGAGATCATACGACTGAGTCGCGGCGATGTATTTCCACTGCGCGTCGCATTAGATAAAAACGAGAAAAATGATATAAGAACGCTATATTAAAACCAGTGAATATTAAAGCATTTTCGAAAGTTGTAACGCTGGGTGCGGGCCTTAAAAGGCTTGCAGTAGAAATAAATACTTATCACTGCTAACACCAGCACAAGGATTCCCAATCGAAAAACAGCAATTTTTCTGTTCTCACAACAGATTCTCCAGGAATATTTAGGGATCTGAGAGCACAAATTATTTTAACAACAGGATTTACTGTAGTGTTGAGCGGTCTCCAGTCATAACGACAGGGCAGAAAACTGAGCTAGTAGGTATACGTTCATTATGAAAAATCCGGGCGCTAACAAACAACGACGCAGAGCAAAAACATGGCTTAATCGCAACTACGAGAATTTTTATTCAGAGCCTTCCATATATAGAACAAAAACCAAAAAAACCTAGAGTATTCGCACGCCACAAGAAATATTCTCTCCGCTTTTCCAAAACGTGTGTTCTTTTTCGTCACCGCCATCGTGTAACGCGGGAAATAGTTGACGCCTACCATATCGCGGAAAGGGGGCATGCATCTGTTAATGACCCTTCAGGTAGCTTGTCTGGTAGAGAGATAAGTTTTTTGAAAGAGCGATTGAAAACCGCGGGTTAATCTTTTTTTGCACATCGGTCGGCAGGTGGCGTGCGATTACTGTGGGCTTCACTTTAACAAAGAGAGTGGGAAAGGGCAGAGAAGAAGGTTCCTTGTGGCACGTCAACGGGACCAGATGATATTCCGATTATGTTAATAAACCAGCTAGGACCAAAATACAAGCAAACATTAATACAGGTAGTGAATAAAATGATAGTGGATGGGAAAGTCCCCGATGAATGGCGATTAAGTAGAATGAACATGATATATAAGGAAAAGGGGGACAAAGCTGACGTAAATAAATACCGTCCCATAATAGTGACATGTGTGGTGTACAGGGTGGTGATGCAGATTATAAAGGACAGATTGCAGGCTTGGGTGGAGAACGAGGGGGTGCTAGCGGAGTTACAAAATGGGTTCCGGAAACAAAGGAGGTTGGAGGACAATCTGTTTTCATTGACGCAGTGTATAGAGATTGCTGAAAAAGAACACAGGCCCCTATGGCTAGCATTTCAGGATATTAAAGGAGCCTAAGACAACGTTATTCAAGAGTATCTGTGGGACATACTGGGCACATTAGATGTGGAAGATGGTGTAATTAATCTTTTAAAAGATATCTATAAAGGTAGCAGAGTGCTTATAAAATGGGAAAAAGAGGTATCAGAGCCTGTAGAGATACAGCGGAGGCTTAGGCAAGGATGTCCTCTGTCTACTTTGTTGTTCATGTTGTACCTGCATGGGTTGGAGACCAAGCTAGAGAGAAGTGGACTAGGCTTCAACCTTTCTTTATTCAAGGAAGAATTGATTAAACAGTCATTACCAGGACTAATATACGCCGATGATATAGTGCTAATGGCTGACAGCAAGGAAGATTTGCAGAAGTTGATAGACATATGTGGTACAGAGGGAGATAGATTAGGCTTCATGTTTAGTAAAGAAAAATCTGATGTCATGATATTTAATGATGAGGTCGGCGAGCATAGAATACAGGAGTTCACGCTAGAAAAAGTGGATGAGTACAAGTATTTTGGGGTGTGGATAAATAACGGCGCTGAGTATCTGACAGAGCATCAAAAATATGTAATGGATAAAGGTAGTAGGAATGCAGCTGTCATGAAAAATAGGGCACTATGAAATTACAATAGTTATGAAGTGGTAAGAGGGATCTGGAAAGGGGTGATGGTTCCTAGCCTGACTTTCGGTAATGCGATAATGTGCATGCGACCAGATGTTCAAGCAAGGTTTGAAATTAAACAAAGTGGCGTAGGGAGGCTAGCTTTGGGAGCACATGGCAATACACCAAATCAGATGGTACAAGGTGATATGGGATGGGCGTCGTTCGAGAGCAGAAAAGCTAGCAGTAAGATAGCATCTGAGGAGCGATTGAGAAAAATGGGGGAAAAGCAGTGGGATAGGAAAGTTTTCAGATACCTTTATATAAGGAATGTTGATACGAAATGGAGAAAGCGGACTAGAAAATTGACAAGCAAATATCTGGAGAGCAATGGGGGAGGGGGGGGGGCAAATCAGCAGTTATCTGGTAAGAAAAACGTTAAAGAAACAGAGTTTTGTGGAAAACAGGGATGCTGACCACATCAGCACTGGGAACATACAGGATTTTTAAGCAGAAAATTGCCAAAGAAAATATCTCGGATAATTGTAGGGGAAGGTCTTTGTTGTTTGAGGCCACGACGGCAGTTTTGCGGACTAAGACATATAGAGTCAGGTACCTTGAGATAGACACGTTGTGCGTTGCGTGCGGAGAAGAGGAGGAAACGGATGAACACTTGATACTTTTCTGTAAAGGGCTTCACCCTACAGTGGAAAGCAGCGGTGCTGATTTATCAAAGGCATTGGGGTTTAAGGACAGTGAAGGGAAAGTAGATTTTAAGCGGGTAGAAATAACCAAGCGAAGGTTATCTGATTGGTGGCTAAAATCAAGAGAAGAGGAAAATTTCATGTCATGGCTAGGTGGCTTGAGCCACCGCCCGATTTAAAGGGCTCAGCCTTATCCATCCATCCATCCGTCCGTCCACCCACCCACCCACCCATTTATCCACCCATCCATCCATCCATCCATCCATCCATCCATCCATCCATCAACTTTGTTTTGGTGTTTTCTGCAAATATAGAGGCCTCAGAATAAAAATTCTTGTAGTTGCGAGTAAGCTCTTCCCCCCCCCCCCCCACCCTCTGCGTCGTTCGTTAGCGCCTGGATTTTTCATAACAACGACAGGGGCACTTCAGTGGCGCCAACACACAACATCGCAATAATACAAAAAGCTCTGTCGTGACGACCGCACGACAAAAATATGTATTTTGAGGCCCGTTCTGTCGTATTGTTCGGCTGGGTTGCGTCAGTAGCGCTGTTGTCGAAACGTGGCCTCACGAATCACAGCCTTCTATCATACCTCTTCTGCTTTTTTGCTTGTATTTATGCCATGAATGGCCTGCAAATGCAATTAGCATAACACATTGTAACTTGTGTTTGTCCAATAACTATTTTGCCCGTGTAGCCGGCACCTACCGAGGTAAACAACGCAAGCTTTCTTATTGAGATCTTGGGCAGAGCGTCGTTTCTGTTCCACAAGTAAGTTTCCTCCTGACATACGCACTTTCATTTTAGTACCAAGCTGTGAACCATCTACGCAGAGGTGCCTTAAAAACTTTATTTGACAAGGCGTCATTGTCATCAAGAAGAAGCAGCCACAAGATGGAACGCCAGGTGGATCTGAAACTCTTCATCCGGGAGCCTGTTGGGGCTCCTTGGTCGTCGCTGCAGCACTACTGGGACTCGTCTTCTTCATCTCCTAGGATCACGCTCAAGGCGTTTTTTCAGTGCTCCTTTCCCCAGTTTTTTTTGCGTTCCAGCGGCGAACAGAAGGTCTCGGTACAGATTTCACTGGTGACGTTCTCAATCCTGACGGCAGCCTCTGCAAGCCGGTGGAGAAACAAACTGTCTTCACTGCACTGCCCGAAGAAAAGAAACGCGTGGGTTCAGGAATAGCCGGTAAATGAGTGATACAATGATCGTGCTCTGCATAGTGCCAACAGTGAAAAGAGGTTCGATTGCATGTAACCACACTAGTCGCATCACTTCCTAACCTGAGTTTAAACTTTATTTTTTTTTCAGCGCAAACACGTGCATTAACGAATTTGGCAGAACTCGCATTTCACCGCGGCTTTACAAAATTCTAAGGTGGCGAGCAAACGTAGACTGCGCTCCGAATCAGGCAACGATGGTTAGGAATCGCAAAGCAACCGTATGAATCTGGAGCCTGAGGCACGATTGTTTTACGCGGGCTCTTCAGAGCTAGGTATGGACAATTTTAATTCAGTTTACGAATGAAGAAATGTGAGTATCTGTGCAAACTCCTTCGGGCTCGGACGCAGGTCTTGACTGCGGTTTTTTCGGCATTCGGAAAGCAGAAAGGAGGAAATAACTCAGTTTCCGCTTTCGATCTCGGCAGTTCCTAACAGAGAAATCTGGATGGAGCTCAGGGCGAGCTGTCAACAGCATGCATAACTTCATAGATCGTGTTGGTAATTTGGGGACGTATCTGTAACATGGCCGCGCTGCAAAAATTTACTTAAATGAAATTTTTAAGTTAGAAGCCCGCGGCGCCGATGGGTCGTTTTCCTCCCCCTCCCCCCACCCTCTTTTTCCAGGGAGCATTCTTCTCCGTGGGAAGTAGAGGAAGTTTACCAAGAGGCGCGACGCCCTCTCTTAGGGTGCCTCGATGCCAGCTACCCGCGCTAATCCTTTCGACTCTGGCGCCGATTAATCACCTTCTGATCTTCCCTGCACGAGGGTTAGAGCAGTGGCAGTGCATTGCGCGTTTGGAATGCTGCCCAAAGACAGAGGAAAAGGAGAAAAGGACCCCGAAATGACTTGTCAGAGTCGCAGGGGGCCGACGACCTTTTCCCGCTGAAGAAATTCTTTTTGCTGTCAGTGCTGTCAGCGGAGACGGCAAAGCCGATGCTTGGCGCCTCGTTGGCGCCTCGATAGGTTGCACCTGCAGCGAGCGGGTTACGCGAAACCGCGCGCCCTGCACGTTCTATGAGGTGCAGGGTCCACTTGGTTGGGCGCAGGTGAGCCCTGAGCTCCGCCCAATTGCATGTACGATGCCGTTGCACTGCTATTGGTTCAAATTGGGCGAGAGCTGGTTTAGTAAAGCTCCGCCCAATTAACAAAGGGGTTAAAACCCATTGCAAACAATGACTTTGGAGCAGCGCGCCGAGTCTCAGTCTCGGCCGCTTTTAAACAGCCTTTTTTTTACCTGTCTTATCATCCCTGCCTTGTATTTTGGTCCCGTCTTTAATAAGTTTTGTCTTAAGAAGTTGGAATCATTTCTGAAGGCTGTGGGATAAAAACAAAGACGTTCACAGGAAAAAAAAGGAGGTACAGATGACAGGAAAGAAGCGCAACTATCAACTTTAATGACAACATAAGAAGCCAGGCGCACTTTTATATCCGCTGTTATCCAGAGATAAGCTGCATGAGAGGGCGTCAAACTAACAACCAAACACTAGAAAGAGCAATGGCGCATATCTAAGTGAGATTAAAAACCTAAGAATGTGAAGATCAACACGTGCCGAGATATGGTAATATAGAACTCACATGGGCTAACAACAATGCATAACAACATGAGAATACAGAGCAGCATGAAAGATGACAATGGAAAGAAAGATGTGCGTAACAGGATGAAAATATGCATAACGACATGAAAAAAATTCTGACAATGACAGAAAACAAGAGAGACTAGGATAAACATTGTGTAAATTGCGGCAAAAAAAAGCCACATTAAAAATTCTAGAAGCAAATTAAAATAAATAGGGGCGAACGGGTTGAGAGACTAGATGTAACCATCCGAAAAGGATAGTTTATTCCCAGAAATATTAAATAGAAGGCGTAGTTACGCACTTGTCTTTTCTAGCGTAAATGGAAGAGGCCTCAATTACTTCTCTTATGGTCTTGCCGTGAGCCTTAGCTAGAAACTTAGTTTCTTTAAACTTGGCGTAGCAGTTTTGGCAATTCCTGCAACGCAACGGAAGGTTACCTCCAGATTTGGTCTTCAGGGTGACGTTGTGCTTTCGGGCGCGCTCATTGAAACATTTCTCGGGTTGGCCCGCTTACACTTTTCGCACGTCAGGTGGATCTCATACACAACATTGGCAGTGTATTGTGTGTATACGGTTTGATGCTTGATATTACAGGCCTTCTTCACACGCTTCTTGGTCACTGTCGGACATAATTTTGCCAGTTTGCAGGCAACCAAAAAAACCAGCTTAACACCGTCAGAAGACGAAACATTCTTCAAATTGTGTGAGAGACTGAGTAGGTAAGGCATTACCTGCACAGGTTTCTCTTCTGTGTCGTGTTTAGCTTGGTCAGAATTTTTTATCTTTTTCAAAAAGCTTTCAGACATGCCGGGGACCAGGTGGGCTAGGTAACCTGCAGATAAAATTTGGTCAGTCTAGGACTGGAAGCTTTCACCCATCTTGTGGGCGCATGATTTTTTAAAGCAGATTTCATGCAAAGCGATACTATGCTATGCTTTACCAGCTTGGACTGGGCACTATCATAGGTTTGAGTGCTCGGCTCGGCTACGGGAGCTCGTGGGTTCGATTCCCGCGGCCGCCGGTCTACAGAGCCGGTTAATCGAATGGGAACAGGCGGTCCCCCGGCCTAGTACTCGGCTCTCCAGGGGTGCACCACGTGTGAAGGATAGCCTGCGCCTCAGAATTCCCATCAAATGTTGAGCGCGGCTGCTAAGCCCAACACACATGCACATTTGTAAAAATAAGGTGTAGGTCTAGAAACTGGAGTCGAGCATTATCTGCCTGTACATGCGTGAATTCCAAGCCCCTCGGTAAAGAACCAAAAGCTTAGAAACTCTGGTTTACAAGGAAGAGAGGTTCTTGGTTCGGTAGGCCTCAGCTACACTTTAAGCGCAATCTAGGATTTTGTCCTGGAGATCATCCACCGGGCTGCATAGAGCCGTCCTCCACTGCTCCTGTGCAGTAATATTCAGGGATTCAGGGGAGGGAGGGGTGTCGGACAAAGCCTGACATCATTTGCGTGCTTTCTTAAGTAACATGAGACATGCGCATAAAGCTTTGCTTTAAACAAGCCACACCAACAGGTCACGTTCTTGATTGCAGACTTATTAGTGTGAATTGTTTTCAACGTACTATTTTCTGTGATATACACGCGCGTTCTAATGACGTTTCAGCTATGTCGCGACCTTCTAATCACCAGCTTTGTAATGCGTCAATCACTCTTCATTATACAACTCCACGTGTGACGTCACGATTCTTTCGAACACTGCGCCTTTTCCGCACAAACCGCCGACGACAACTACGCCCGGTTCTCCGCTGAGAAGTGCACTCTATGCTTTCGCGCTAAAATGGAACTAGTGCAAGCTGCTACTAATATGTTACGAGAACAGACGAACCGTAGGAATTCCCACTTGCGGGAGGACAACCCAGTCGCTCTGCGTGGGCAGAAAGGAAGCAAAAAGTAAACAAAAAGGCGCGTTATTTCACCAATACGATATAGATACAAAGTCTTAGTGCTACCGTGATGTCACGAGGTGGAAGCCGTAGCGTGCGGTTAGTGCAGATCTTCTAGAGGTAAGGGAAGAATAATCTTTTTTCCTGCACTGAGAATTTTACTCGTGCGAGTCACATCTGCTTTCTAAATGTTATTGATGACAGAGAGCAAGAGTTTTACAGATTTTGTGTCGATCTCAGAGTTTTTTTTTTTTGGTTTCTTGGCTCTCGTGTGCTGCGCGAAGTCAGCACGCTCCAAAGAACACCATGTGGCCTCCGTAAATCCAAACAATGCTTTGTGAACAGCGCTGAATATGAACATCTATACTTTTCTGTGGCGGTACAAGCAGAAATAAACGGAAGCAGAGAAAGGCTTCCAAAAAAGAAAACTGATTGTGCCAATATGTGCGCTATTGAACGAAAGCTCGGTGGCGGCTGCAGTGACAGGAAGATTTCAGGAGGAAGAGGAAGACGACGCTGCTCGATCTGTTGTTACCTCAGCTCAGTAATTTTGCCTTGTTTTCTAGTTATTAACTAGGTTATTTCCATTATTGGAAGACGGCCGCGTCCTTAAGGCGGTACTGTCCCTACGGGAAGGGTACGGCCGCTCCGGCGCCGGTATCCTTAAAGGGACAGCGCCATCCGAAGGAGCCCAGTGGGGCGGAGGCGGCCATGGCATCACATGGCGGGGATCTGCCAGTCATCAGGGACGTCCAGTAGTGCAGTGCGTCATCATCGCTCAGTGGGGACGACTCAACTATCGTCGCCTCTGACGAGGAAGTGGCTGACATGGCGGAAATGGACAACGATGGCTTCAAAGTGGTGAGTCATCGGAAGCACCGGACAGTCGGCATCCCAGTGATAGTTCAGCCAAAAGAGAGAGGTGTTGACTTCAGAGAGTGGAACCATATCAGGCTGTTCGATGATATTAAAGTACTACTGGGATCTGCTCCGATTCGCAGTCGCTTCACAACGCAAGGGGCTCTTCATCTAGATATCTCAACGGAAGATCAAGTAGACATTCTTCTGCGGTGCTCTCAGATCGGTGGCATACGAGTTCAAGCCCGGTTGCCACACTCTTACATGACTAACACATGTGTTATAAGGGGAGTACCAGTGTGGTATTCGGAAAGTGCCCTTCTTGACTACTTGAAACCGCAAGGAGTTCTGCACGTGCGACGGTTAATGCGCCGGGTGGAGCCTGGAGAACAACAATGGGCAGCGAAGCCTACAAACTCTATTGTGCTAACGTTTGCTCCCAACACCGAGCGCCCTGGAATAATTGACCTTGGTTTCACCAAACATGCAGCCCACGAGTTCGTTGAAACTCCTCCCCAGTGCTTCAGGCGCCAACGCTTTGGACATGTAGCGAGAGTTTGCAACAAAGATCAACGTTGCAAGCGGTGTGGTGGTGGCCATGATTACAAAGAGTGCAAGGCAGATTTTGCTTGCGCTAATTGTGGAGGTGACCGTCCAGTGAGTTTCAGTGGCTGCACATTCCGTGTAAGTGCCTTACACCGTCGCAAGTCCTTCATTAGTGGCCCCAAGCCACAACCTACTGAGTTGCCGATACATGGAAGTGAAGAGTTCCCTGCGCTCGAGTCGGAAGCTTGGGACGTGGTAGCAAGCGACGTCGCTGCACGACCTGATCCGAGCAAGTCGGCAACGACCTCCGAGGGTGAGCTGGCTGTTCGATCTGCTTCTGCAAAAAGTGTCCATGTTCCTCAGCAACCAGATCACAGCAAGCCTCGACAGCATGGAGGACATCCCCTTGCCTTAAAAGAGATGCAGACACCAGCTACCGTGGCCAAGAGTAAGTCCCAGTCCCCGTCTTTTGTTGAAGTGGTCCGCCAGTGCGTGCAGCAAAATAAGGAGCTCAAAAGCCGGAATCTCTCCGACCTTCTACGCGTTTTGTTTGATGTCCTGCGTTCATATAGCCAGGCGATGCAGCCTGGCACTTTGAAGAACTTTATACAGCTGGTGCTTTCCTTTGAGACCTTGATCACCGCCTTCGCAGAGAACTTCAACTCCTAGATGGCTAGTTTTCTTCAACCTGTTGCAACTAAAAACCGTAGAAAAGTGCCGTTTATCATGCAATGGAACTGCGCTGGGATTAGAAGTCGATTAGCAGAACTAAAGTTGTTCTTGAAAGGGACCTGTGTTCCAGTACTGGCCCTCTCGGAGGCTGGCTTGCCAAGCAAGAGGTCTTTGCCGGGATACGTCGTCCACAAGAATTGCAGCATAAAGTCTTTTCCCGCAGGAAGTGCCGCCCTTTACATACGAAGGGAGATTCCTCATGTGGCTTTTAACGTCACCGATCTTTGCACCGACAGTATTGAGGTAGTGGCTGTGAGGATTCGGCTTGCCTTCCGAACTCTGTCCATTGCATCAGTATACGTGTCCCCGCGGAAGAAGGTCGATTTGGCTTTGTTCCTCCAGCAACTTTGTGACCACTGCCCAGCACCCAAAATCATCTGCGGTGACTTCAACGCCCATCACCCTGCTGGGGTGACAGGAACACAGATCCTCGCGGACACCAGCTTGTAGAAGTCATCGACAGTTTGGACCTGTGCGTGGCCAATGACGGAAGTCCCACTTTCTTTCGGCCTCCAACCTCACCCACATCTATAGACCTAACCTTACATTCACCTGATGTCCGTGTGCAGTGGTCAACTAGAGCTGACCGAATGGGAAGTGATCACTACCCGATATTTGTGTTTACTGCCGACATCCATCTGCGTGGTCCTAAAATTTGCCATGTTGTTAATTGGGACAAATACAGGGAGCACTTAGCCTGTGTTGCGGAGGAAGGACGACAGAGCCTCTAAGACAACTTTCAACAGGCTCAACTCTGCCATTAGACGTCATGCGAACAAGCTCTGTAGGTCCCAGTGGGCATCCTTTTGCGCAAGTTTGACTGTTTTCTCACCGATAACGAGAATTTGGCGTGTCGTTGGCAGTCTTGCTGGTGGCTCTCGTCCGAGTAAACCTTTCGAGGCGCTTGCATTGCGCACGCAGAAACATCTCGTGTGCTTGGCAGAGGAATTTGCGGATGCATTTGTAAATTCCAGACCAGGCATTCATCCCTGCGCTCTGCCTGCTACGTCTCCGTCTGTTATGGACGCCCCGTTCACACTTCGAGAACTATAGACAGCTATCCGCAGCCTGCGGCGTCGATGTGCACCAGGTCCTGACGGCATTGCCAATAAAATGTTACAGAACCTGCCTCTGGAACACCGGAAGATGCTCCTAACCTATCTCAATCGAGTGTGGGAGTGTGGTGACGTTCCCCCTTCATGGAAGGTGGCTTGTGTAGTCCCGCTGCTGAAGGCCAGCAAAGAGATGACAGACGCGGCCTCGTATCGTCCTGTATCGCTGACGTCGTGTGTGGGTAAGCTCATGTAGAAGATGGCAAGTAGGTGTTTGTCTTGGTGGCTTGAGGATATAAGGGCACTACCAACATGCATGACTGGATTCCGCACAGGTTTAAGCGCGCAAGATAGCGTCCTGGACTTGATAATCCACATTGAACATCAGAGTGCTTTTGGAATTTCAACACTAGCTATTTTCCTAGACGTATCAAAGGCTTATGATAGTGTCCTCCAGAGCTCAATACTGAATAGTCTGCAGGTCATAGGCGTACAGGGTTATCTTCTGCGATTCATTCACTCATTTCTCAGTGATCGTAAATTTCGAGTGCGGTTAGGCAATACAATGAGCTCCAAAAGGGCGGTATCGCGAGGGGTACCTCAGGTAGTGTCCTGTCCCCAACGCTCTTTAATGTTGTCATAGCTGGTCTTCCCGCAAAAGTGCAAAAACATTGTAGGCATGTCCATATGTCGATATATGCAGACGACATTTTTCTTTGGTTAACCGTATATCAACACAAACGCTTAGCTCTATTAGCGCGACAGGCCGTGCTTTCAGTTAAATGTTACCTTCAAGGTGTTGGGTTGACTCTCTCGGTGGAAAAATCTGGCTTCGTCCTGTTTCCAGGTAGGGGACAACGGTATGCGCGGCGGAGCATAGACCTTGGTCAGTCTTGCCTTCGTCAGGTTAACCACATACGTTTTTCTGGGCGTCACTATTGACACGTCTACAGTGGCGACGAGCTGTGGACTCGATTGTGACTTCACTATCTTCGCGTCTCAATGTGCTTCGCGAAGTTGCTAGTGAGCAATGGGGAAACCATCCTGCTTCAATGATCAGGCTTCACGATGCCCTGGTGACAAGTCGCATAATGTACCAGCTCCCAATCTCCCCCTCGGTATCGCAGCTGGAACGCCTTGAGGTTTTGCACAGAATGGGACTAAGGAGGGCTCTCGGCGTACCGCAGGCTGCTCCAAACAATGCAGTACTGTATGAGTCTCAATCGAAACCTCTTCGGTTAGCCGCTCCACAAAGACTTTTGCTGCAAATTGGCCGCCTCAGAGAGACTGTTGCCGGGAGAGCGCTTCTACGGCGCCTTCGAAAGAGACCTGAGTCCCGGGCTTACTTGGCTTTAAATACTCTTCGTTCTCTGAGTCTCGACCTTCGAGATCGACCTAAGACGTTGAAGCCACCTTGGTCCTCTCCGAGCCTCGATTGGTCCTTGACAATTCCCCACGTTCGCGCTAAGCGGAATTCTCCTTTAGCGGCAATGCGTTCGCTCGTACTGGAACATCTTGAGACCGAATATGCCAGTCATATTCAAATTTTTACAGACGGCCCTGTGGACAAGGTCAGAGGATCTAGTGCAGCTGCTTTTCATATTCCGTCTTTGAAGTATGATTGATCTGTTCGTTTTACTAAAGTCGTGTCCTCCACAATGGCCGAAAGCGTTGCCATTGAGGCAGCTCTAAAGAAGCTACGGTGTTGTACGCCTCAACCTACTGTCATAAAACGGATTCAAAATCTGCCCTTCAAAGGTTAGATTACGGGTTCCCCACTGATGCCTTGAGTCTTAGATCCCTACGTTTGGTGCAGAATCTACATAGCAAAGGCTTCTCTATAGGTTTTCAATGGGTCCCCTCGCACATAGGTGTCTTAGGCAACGAGATAGCAGACAACCTCGCCCATACAGCTCGCTCCGGGATTCCAGTACATGAAGTCCCTCATGAAGTCAAGCAAATGTTCAGAGATGTGGTGTTGTGCCACTTCAGTTCTTTGTGGAGCTCTCCTCATCAGCCATGTGTGCCAAATGGTCTCAAAAGGTACCAAGCCACTTTGCTGCACCGCATTCGCACGGATTCTGCTAGTACGCTGGCGTGGATGTATAAGACTGGCCTAGCGTTGTCACCATTGTGTTCAACGTGTGTGTGTGGTGACATAGAACATTACCTCTTGTGCTGTACTTTGTACAACGCGGAATGGGCTGTGTTATTCGGATCCCTCAAGAAGGCAGAGTTCCTCACAGTTCTCTTCAGGACATTGTTTTCCCGCACGGGAGCCAGTCGAGTAGAAGGGATGCTTCTCGCCTTCTTCTACTTTACCTGCAGGACACGGATTTGGCCTCCACATGGTGACCTCAGGAGTGTCTATTTGGGTTTTTGCGGACAGTTTTTTGTGATTTCTATTTAAGTGTCGCTACGGTAGAGCAATTGCCGGCAGCAACTGCAAGGCTAATCCCACCGGTAGTTTACAACCACTCAACTCAACTCAAGGCAGACTTCAGATATATGAAGAAAACACTGTGGTGATGCTGTTTCTGATCAATTTCTTGTGAAAAGCTGGGCTGATGTCACGACAGCAACGGCTTTTTAGTCGAAACATCATTTTATTGTACCCACGATACGTGAAATCATGGCGCTACTTGTTTTTGAATGATTGGCCATAGGGAGAATGCAAGTGCTCAAAAACTCGACGGTATCTGGTTATTCGATGGCGCAACATTTGTTGCAGGAGCGATACGGGCAGGTGCGGTGAATAGAAACGGGAAACGAGCGGAGCCTAGGTGCTCTGCGGTTCACATTTCTTTCCAATGGCCTTCTACTTCGTTGGCAGATATAAGACGCCAAAATCTTCCGTGATTCTTTCTAGGATGACTAAAAACTTTTTCATACCTTCTAGGTAAAAAATCGATGAACAGAAATTCTAACAGCGGAGCGCGTAGGTGCCGCGTTGTTCGCGTTGCGTTCCATTGCGATAGCACACACGCACATGGCGCCAAACTTTTTCAAGTATTTGCGATCCTACGCATGTTGCGACACTCTACGAGTGCGAAAATACTTGTTTACAAATTGCCAAACGACTCCATTATTTACTCCATTACTGTTATGCAGTTTGGAGATAAGTTAGTTATGTCAAAGTGCTTTGTATATTCCTCATAACTTCCTTCATCGAATTCAACGTATTCAGTGTTTGCTCAGGTCCTCGTCTCCGAGAAATCGGCACAAATGTGGCACACGCTTCAGCGTTTATATTCTATCACAATGGGACGCAATAGTTGTTGGGTATGATCTCAATGCCGCACATTCTTAATGGGACGCAGGTCCTTGCAGAAAACGCTGAAAAGCGCGCAACAAAAAAAAAGCGTCTGCCTGTGAGCACTGCGCGTGACAAACCCAGCCCTTACAACTGATGTCGGTCGCTCAAGTCAGCGTACATGCTGGTAGGTTGAAATTGTTTTCAAAATATGGAAGGGTTTTGCTGGAAGGCCATAAAGCACAAATGAGTGCCGCGATATTGTCTACCTCCTTTTGCAAAAAATGCCACGCTTTTCGGGTTGTACACAGCCCTGCTCGGAGGAACGGGTCCGCTTTTGCAGCCTCCACCTGGTGACGTAGCGTACGTAACACCGGGCAGCGCTCATTCCTTGTATCGTGGTATGTTCATTTCACGCCTCCAGACTGCTTTGGACAACCTGGCGTTTAGTAAACCAAGATATGGTCTGATATGCAAATATCCGAACAACTTGATAACCACGCTCAATTGCACTGTCTGCTGTTACAGAAGGAAGAAATATACTAAGCAGACAGGCATGCGCGAAAAAGATTCACACTGCGTCACCTTCGTGACATTGTGCTACATTGTGCTACATCTCATTGCACTGCCATTTGTTAGTGAAGCTTTAGACATGACCTCCCTGATTGGACTATACAGCCTGTGGAAAACGCGCATGAGATACAGGGACGCTGCCGCGTCTAGTAAATGCACGGTTCGTGAAAACGTATCTTCGAAATATGTACTGTGGCCTACATCAGTGATTAGTAATTACGTCGTAATCAAGCGAGTAACAAGTTTCCTCAGTGTCCGGTAAATTTCCTCCTATGCTTGGCGTGCGGTCGTAGCGCCATCATGCCGCACCCGCTGAAAACCACTGAAAACGGATACTTCCGTACTGGCTGTACGGCGACAGTCCAGCAGCATTTTTTCCTAACGTAAGTAGAGTTTTATGAGTTTTTCTCTTGCCATGGCATGGCATCATGAAAATGACACATTCATCGTCTTGATGGCAATTTCGTCTTTTTTTTTTTCGCTGCGCCTGTAACAGTTGCTTTTCGGAACTTGTTAAGCTTCTCGACCAGAATACGTGACAATTCAACATACTCCATCACCTTCGACATCTTTGCTTTTTGTTCACCTAAAGCTAAATATATTTAAGAGTCAGTGGACTGATAGAAAGAATTTACTACTTGATCCCACCGAATCCCCCGTGTTGAAGTTTCCCAAAAGGTCCGCGAGTACATGTGCTTAATAAATGTAGGCAATCTTTTTTCAAAAAGTCATCAATGCGAGGAACAATTTCGCGGAAGAGATTGTCGCCGCATTGTCATCCCGTTAAATGAAGATCAGTTACAGATTATTCTTCACTATGGTCAGAGATGGCTTCATTCAATCCGATGACCATGCCTGACGAGGCGGACTTCTGCGGAACTCTTGACTTTATTGCCATTATGCTTTCACCATATTCTAGCGGAATTTGTTCATTTAAGTGCCATGTAAAGTGTCCTTGCGCTTAGTGTGTGCATTGTGGTAAGAGTCGTATTTTAGAAATAATAAAGTCTCGGTCTGTATTACCAACGACGGCTACAAGCCTAGTTGAAATCGGGCACCTATATGTAAAAACAAAAACTGAATTTTGGCAATTTTATTAATCAGTGTAGTAGTCAACATGATTCTCCTGTTTTTTGGCATCCCCCAACATTTTTGTTACTGCGCCGCAAAAAGCTTCTTTGCCTCAGTCCTTATTTTTAGATATTAGTGGCCGGTTTCCCTGGAACACCTGGTATGTACATCAAAAATTCTTCCAAAATTATACAAAATTTTGAACACTTTTTTTCGCCATAACGATGCCAGCGGAAGTACACGAGTAAACAGCTAACACGTGCTAACTAGCAGGCTGGTTAGATAATATTTCAATAGACAAGTTTTTACCTATAACTGTTATATCGCTAATTACTGAATGATGTGAAGCCTACGGTAAACATATTCAGAGAAGTTTTGAATTTCGAAAGCGCGGTTAGTCGTGGCGCTGTGGTCCAAAAAATTTGGCTATTGTCGAGTTACGTGCGTGGGAGAGGGTTTTTTGCCAGCAAGCTTCTGGAAAGCACGTGTACTTTGACGCCACGTACCCAAAATGTGTTAGGCCCAGCGCCCAGAGCAACCGCGTTTTTGAAGTTCTGAAAAAAACTTATATTGATACTGTTTACCGTAGCCTACACGCCACTAGGTATTTAACGAGCCTAAAGGTAATAGCTAAAAACTGATCGAGTCATTAGTTAATCAGCCTGCTAGTTAAGACGTCTACGCTCTTTTCTGGTGTCCTACACCGCTGATAATGCTAAGCCGAAAAAATCGCTCCTCTACCTCAAAACCTTACTTTCAAAACTTGTGGAGGTATCCGGATAAACACCCTGTATACCAGGTGTGGGGAGTCCGCAAAGCAAATTTGCCACGTAGAAATTTGTTTGAACAACCAAATAAGATTTGTGGTTCGCTGTTCCAGGCGAATGGGACCGCATTAAGAAAGAACGAGAATTTCTTCAATCTGTCCACTGTTCTCTAACCAAGAGCATAGAGGAAGCAATTCGCGTTTACGGTTATTTGATGCGCTACTGCAGCGCATTTTGTTTTGGAGCTAACTGTTTCCGTTGTGTACCAACCAGCCTTGTTTCTACTGAGGACAATAGAGAACCCTTTTGCATGTTGCCTCGTGGTCAGCATGCGTTAGTACATTGCGATGGGGCAGATGCGCATTTCACGTATGTTTGATCTTAAAAGACATCGTGAAGAACACCGAGCAGGCCTAGTTGGTTCCTCTTTACCAAAACAAACATGATACCGGTGCGAGAAGGCAAACGATACATGCTGTGCAGACACTACAAACACTAGATCTCAACTGGAATGTAGTCCAGCTTTACTGTTACCTATACTTCCTGCGCATCGACTTGCCTTTGTCTCGCCTTTTTGCGCCGCTCACCCACCATGATGCTAAATATACCCAAATAGAAATTTTTGCAAACTGATTTGAAGCTTCTGAATGAGGACGGCAATGTTGACAGCATATTACCTTCTGGTACAGAAGTAGCCGCATCCGCAGAGCTTCCAGTCTGGGAATCTTTCGAAGAATGCGGGGTCCGTTTCAAACACAGGGCCTTTTCCTGTAGCTTCCACGACTGCCTTAGGAGACGGTCTGCGCTACGGAATACTTCGATGATGCTTTCTTCTTGCACAGAACTGAGCTCCAATGCGTCGTAACCAAGAGCCGCGCGCACAGCAGCCAGCACTGGCTCTTTCATGCCGACCCCTAGGTAGTGGACGGCTAGCAGGGGACAGCTCGGCCGCATCAGCACGTACACTACACTGTGCTTTAGGGACTCGTGCGCCCGCTCTTCGGTCAGCAAACAAGCGGTGATTGCATCAGCACACGTTGTCCAAGCGAGTGTTGCATCACGCTCGCGCAGCCGCAGCTCATTCGCCATGCACGCCAAGATAGCGTGACATTCGTCTTTAGTCGGTGCTGTTTTAAGCGTGAGGAGGCGCCAAACGGTGTCACGGTGCCACCGCAGCAACCAGCAGCGCAGCCAAGCTATCCGTAGGAGACAGAGATCTTTGTGCGACGCCGCCTCAACAGCTTTACAGATGGCACCGGGAATGTCATGTGGGGCCATGCCACCAGCGGTTGCAGCCATGACACACCCTCGTTATCCAGTAGACTTAGCTTCTCTGGTCTGATTCCATGGAGCAGAGAGTGCAGGTTGGACACCTGTGAAGACACAGCCATAGATACCATAGTGAAGCAAAGTTGCGGTGCTGATGCTTCGACCCTCGGCTACCGTTCCTGACCGAGTGGAAATGCACACCCTTGTCGATGAGTTAAAGAGCGGCGTGCGCACTCTTATTTTTGCTGAGGGCAGCTTTCCAGGGATGTTGCAAAGAATTCTAGGCAAGATAAGCTAGTGATCGTATTCACACACCAGGCGCACAGAGTAGGCTGCAACTTCGTGATAAAATAACGCAAACGTATAATGCTTTATCTTTTGCGCGATCCTGCAGTTGTGATATGAAAGATATTAAAGTACCTATTTGAAAAGAAGCAATACATAACTACGGCGAGATGAAAAGAAAAGAAAGCATACACTGTAAAACCCTGTGAACACCTTTTATGCATTTTTCCCAGTCATTTCAATCCGCAAGTGTGCCTGTAATACTGGTTATTTTTTAATTGTCAGCATACAAAATTGGCCATTTCACTGCCACTTGATTGAAGTTGTCATCCTGTGAGAAAAGTAATCGACTCGAGCACTTCTTTTATGGTCTAGACCAACTCTTTGCCGGTGGATCACGCTCCGTACATTTAGGACGACTGCTATAGGCGTTAGACGCTACAGTTCTAAGTTGGCGCATCAGTATAGCTGCTTGAGACGATGCGCATGTTCCGGCTTTTTGCCGCAGTAATTACGGGGAAGCACTTTTGGTAAAGCTCAGCGCGTTCCTCGGGGAGAAGCATCGAGTTTCTTCCTGTGTATAAGTGAAATGTGAGAATAAAATGGAACACGCTTCTGAACAACATGTTGAAGCTGGACGATTACATTGCGACAATTGCGGGGATTTTCGGGACGGCAATGAGCGTGAGGCTATCGATTCTCTTGAAATCCCCAATCTGGTTCCAGTTTGCACTCTTTCTTTGAGTGAGGGGGCAGGGCACTGTTATTTTTCTTTTTCTTGTTCTCATAACTTTTTTTTTGTCATGTGCGTTACCATCGTGGCCACGGCGTTCTATGCATGCATCAACGCATTGTTGAATGATATTAAGGCGAAAGCCTTTAATGGCTCATCGTTTTCCGTCCGTTCCCGAAATCTGTCACACTATGACATCGTCAAAGGCATAATTGCTATAACCCTTACTCATAGCAAATACGAAGTATTGAGAGATATGTATTTAGTGAATTAGTCATTAATTGGCAGTTGGCAAAAAGTAAAACAGAGACAACAATTAAGAAAAAATAAGAAACGTTAAATTCAAAACAAAACAAAGTGCATCAGAATAGTAATATATATAAAAAGTAAAACACCGATTAAAAGTAAAGAAAAAATGAAAAATAGAAAAATACGTAAAAATAAATACACGAAAAATTAAACAAAAATACAAAAACAAAACAGAAAAAGGCAATGCCTACGGCACCGTGGATAAAAACCTGCGTTCTAGAAAGTGCCATGCTTTGGCATTCCTGCATGTAAGCAGACTTAAGTGCCCTCGGAGTTTTTTTGCAAAAGCTATTGCGGGTATCGTTGCTTTTATGGGCAATACTATTTTGCCTTTCTGCATCACACTAGTGCTTCTTCTTCTTCTTCTTCACCCCAGGTATATGGCACATACGCACGCGGGGGATTGGCCAAGGTGTAGTTGAATGAACAAAGAAGTTTCCATGGAAGATGATGACAAAAATGTAGCACCAATCGTGAATTTTGAAAAATTAATGAATAAAAACAAGAGAACAATATTGACAGTTAAATAACAGACAGCATTTTGGTGGAAAAGAAGAGCTCGTAGAACTTTAAAAGAATTAGCACATCAACCTACCAGTTGCAATTATGTAATCGTGGAGAAACCCACAAATAGAACCCAATGCAAATCCCTTGGCGTTCGCACCAAACGATAATAATACTGGCAAAGATAAAGGGAGCCCTAACCTGGAGAGAGGGACCTCCAGGTAAGTCTTTCTCTGAAGTGCGAACTTTGGGCAGTAGAGGAGAAAATGGTCTAAAGATTCAACTTTCCAACATGCGTCACATAGGTTCGTCGGTGTCAACCCACACCTGCATAGATTGGAAACTTGGAATCCTGCACCGCAACCGCGTCATTGTTACCTCACACAGCCTGGATTTACACGAACGGACGTTCCAATTATATGCTAAGTGCTGATAGTCAGTGGTATTTAGTAAGGGATCTCGTAACCTGGCTGATATATGTAGGAACCGCTGAAACCTGGAAATCGCCAGCAGGCTGAAATTCGGGACGGGATGTGTCACTGACCCGTCAAGAGCCGACCTTGCTAAGTAATCAGCCACCTCATTTGAATGAATACCTTCATGGCCAGGGACCCAGACAAAACGGACCACCTTCAAAGTGCATGGGACAAAAAATCGCAGGATACGGCTCAAAAAATCTTCTTGTGAAGTGTCAAGGGAGACTAACACTGACAAACAATCAGCGAGAATAATAACATGAGACTAGTGCTTGCCAGTTCGACTTCGTCATTCACATGTTAGTCACGTTCGCTGAGACATCGCACTCCAGTGAGCCAAGTCGTGTCTTTTCACAAAATGCATGTATTTTAATTACAAACTAAGACAACACAGAAAGCGCAGGAAAGAAGTTCAAAAACTGTGACATTATCCCTGCGTAATCCTATATTTTAGGTTAAAGCCCTCTTTAACCGCCGATCGGGAGCAGATAATCAGTCTAATAAAGAAGCGGGCACCTGAACACAGTCAAACCACCTCTTGCTCGCCATCCCATTAAAGAAATCTACCGCTTTGTGGCTATATAATCAACGTAATCCTGCGTCCAGGTGCATTAAGGAACTTTAATACTGATTGGATTATTTCAATATACAGAACTATTGCGTTGTAAATTACTGCTAAACGCAAGAAAGTTATCACAATTCGTTTAAAAATATCAAAGACCCATTCCTGAAATGAAGAGGTGAGACGTATCCGCCAATCTATTCTTTGAGGTCGCAGGGGTTATACGGGTACGGTGCAGAAAATCCGCATGACATGGTTCTATCCCGCGATGGCAACTTTCTAGGCCCACTAACAGACAAAGCAGCTCTACACACCCTCACTGCTCTCAGGTGTTTTTTATCTACTCTCCAAGTGGGTGAAAAACCGCATTCAGTGCATCATTTGGAGATTTGGAACGCGAAACAGATAGAAAATAAATTATTAGCCGAGACGCAGCCCGTCATGACGCAGCAGGTGAACCCGGGCGGATGGGCAACAGCTTATGCACCTCGGCTACGCAGTCAGCCCGTTGGACGAGGCCAGCCTGAAGATCCGGCTACCAGCTGCGCAGCGCGGTCTCCCGCTGCTCCTCGGTAGTGGTTAAGTTCAAGGGAATGGTAGGGCTGGCCCACGTGATGTGGTTTAGTGTAGCGTGCCCCGCTCAGAATATACTGTTAGGAGGTTGGGTGGAGGAAGGCTAAATATGCGAGACATTTGTGGGAGTTTGGAAGGCGTCGGTTTGAAGCTGGGGCCAGGAGATATCCTGCGTGCCGGAAACTAACATGTCGGTCGGTGGGTAAAGGCGTTAGCCAAGTCGGTAATTTAGGTGATGTGCTGATAAGTGGTCAACCGGTCCCTCCCTGACTTTGCTTCGAGGTGGGGATATGAACCCCTGCCCGGACACTAATGCCTTGGAATTGCGAGCAGGCAGCCTTGTTCCCTGGGAGCAAGTAGTGGGGGGGGGGGGGTCTGATAAGCTGGACGGTGCGTGTGTGTGTGTCGGTGGGGGGGGGGGGGGGGCTATATTGTAGGAGGCGTAGGCAGTTAGGAGCGATTAAACGTTTAGAGAAATAATTTATTGCCGTTTTGGAGTAGCTGACACCAGTTTTGAGGATGGCTTCACGGAGACAATGGCTAGCGTGATGGCTGCCTCCTCGGCGATATCGGTAGTGGCAGTGATAATGAGAGCAGAGAAAATGGAACGGCCGGTCTGGTCCGTAACCAGGATCGCAAAGGCGTTTCAGAGGTGATATTCGGCGGCATCGACTTATACCACCTCCTCGAAGTTGCCGTAGCGTTTGTGTAGTCTTCGTCCTTTTCTTCCGTCAACCTGCATAGAAGACATGGTTCATATTACAGGGAAGAGGGAGAATCTGAAGGCATTCTTGAAATGAAGAGAGAAAGGAGGCTTTAAGAGAACTGAGGGACTCGTAGCTGATACGAACATGGCTGTGGATAGGCTGGCCGGTCGTCATGCGCGAGGGGCGCTTATATCGGCCCAGCAAGTGGTTTTCTTCCCCCGCTTTGCTGTAGAGGCCTAACGCCAGAAACCGGGCAATGGAGGTGTCGAGAGTTATTCTTAAAGAGGTTTTGTAAGTATTGCAGATATGGGTGTCTATGTTGTCAAGTTCTCGTATCGAGATGGGGAGTTATGGGAGGGAGTAAAGGAGGCGACTTAGTATGACCGCTTTTATGAGGCGCATGATTTCGTGCTCTCTAAGCCCTGCATTGTTTTAGGTGCTAAGCAAAATGAGACGGATGGTACGGTCTGCGTGCCGGAGTTTTTGCTGGATGCTGGTAGTGTTTTGAGGGCTCTCTTCTGAGTATTAGCTAAGCACACGTGATATCCAGTTGAAGGGGTTAGCTGGGTCGCGGAGGAAGGAAGAGTTTGCAGTTCCTGGGGAAAGAGTGCTGTTTGGAAAGATCGGATGATAGCAGGGCGGCATTAATGCCACTCTGCAGGGCATCTTCAACGCAGCAGCACGTCCGTGGCTGGCCCAAAGGCTGATGGCATCAGCATCGATACTTTAGCGGAGATTAGGGATAGAGGAGAGTTTTGGGGTGAGATCTAGGAGGGCCACGATCAAAAAAGCGGGGGAAAACGGCTCCCTGCTGTGTGGTGCGGCTATCGAGCGCGATTACGGTGAGGCGCAGCACCCCACGTGCTGGATAGCCGCTCGGTTTGAGAGGATATCGCGCATGCGCGCGTAGGTACGCTCACCGGGTTGTAATGCTTGAACGCTATGCAAGATCGCTCTGTAGGTGATGTTGCCGAACACCGTGGTGAGGTTTAGCGCGAGAATCGCGCGTGTGTCAAGTGTAGTAGGAGGAGTGAGGACATGTTGCGTGAGATGAAGAATGCTGTCCTGTATGGGGAGAATGGTGCGGAATCCTATCTTTGTATCCTCAACGTGCGTTGTGAGCCTCGTGAGGATTACGCGCTCCATTGTCTTCAACCCACAGGAGGTGAGGGGCGTAGGACGGAGGTGTTCAATGCAAAAGGGCTCCCCGAGTTTAGGAATGAGGACCACCCTGGCGCTTTTTCATGCATTTGGGAGTGTGCCAGAGGACCAGCACTCCTTCATGTAGTTGACGGAGGCCTCAAGCAGTTCCTCATCCAAGCTGCGGGGGCCTTATTGGTGACCCGATCCAGAGCAGGTGCCGAGATCGAGTGGAGGCTAGATATCGCTGCGCGGCAGTACGCCATGGCGACATTCCTGTCCAGTGTGGGATTTGGGCCTCCCTTGTACGTTTGGAGGGTGTTCTGTGGTTGTTGCCTTAAATATAGGTTTTTTAAGTGGGTGAGGAGACGCGAGTCCGATGCGGGGAATTTTTGCAAGGTGGTGGAGCTGTGGCGCTGCTCTGTCTTTGCTGTACTAGGTGCGAGGATGTGATGGAGGAGGTTTCATGTGTTTTTCATCCCCAGACTACCCTGCATCTCAAAGTATATCTAACTGCATCGCTACAGAGGGAGTTGGAAGCCTGGGTTTTGACCTCGCGGCCTTGTAAGGCAATTCTGAGCCTGAGAGTGTGTTGGAATTTTTGGGAACGCCAGCGAGAAACATTGTTTGCCGTACTTTCTAGAGGTGGGCTAAGCGGCTGTCTGCGATGGGTGAGGGATGTCTTGTGGGATTTCAGCGGTGCTTTTTTTAGCTAATACTGCAGAAGCTTGGGCAAGTTGGTGTGACATTGTTTATTGGGTCCAAGCTTTGACGTTATCCGCCTCCTCCACACCCCCTCCCCTTGTCCACCCTCGCTCTTGGGCGGAGGTCCCCGTTCGAAGTCACCTTATTTAGTGAGCTGTGGTGTAGTGTGCTAAGTGGTGTGCTTAGGAATTAGGAAGTCCGAGAGTGCTTCCAAGGATAAATTGGTCGATGGCCAGTGCCTGGCCTGGGTAGAGACACTGTTCGCTTTCGACGAGGAGTTCTTGTATGAGGTTGGGTGTGGTATCACGGGAGGCGCTGTTACCGACCGTAGTGAATCGTGTGTGGACTGTGAGAAGAAAAAGGTGGTGGATCTGAGTATACCCATACGTTGTTGTCTAAAGGGGTTCCCGCTGAGTAGCCCCAGACCAAGTGGGCGATATTGAAGTCCCCGAGTATGAGGGTACGTGTGTGGGCGCCCACTTCTCACAACTCCCGAGCAAAGAGGGCGTGCAATTGATGTGAGCGTGTTCGGGGGAAGTGGTAGATACTGAGGACGCAGAGGCGGGAATCGCTTCTGGGGAGAGGAAAATAATTATGAGGTCCTGAGAAACATCGATGCTGTCAAATGGCGTGCGGGTCGCCGAAAGGTGTTGGTGAATGAGCACAGCTGTGGGTACCTGCCGTGATGAGGACACTTGGGTAGCGCAGAAAGAAATGCAAAATAGCATTTGTTGAAACCAGCACCATTAGTACCTCAAATAGCTCTTCAAATTATTGTTCAGCGATGCATTCGTGAATGCGTACAACGCCGTGCCCGCGTTGATTACGCACACAGACAAACAAAATTTAGCATGTATAGGAAAAGAAAAATATGAATCCCTTTGGCATTTGCACAGACAAAGAGTACAGACGTGAGCCACAGTGCGGATTTCAAGAAAATTCGGTAGGCTTAAACCCACTACAATCGTAGAATTCCCGGCATCTGTTGCAGCTAATAATTTAGCTTTAATAGTTGAGAAGTTTCTAGTTTTTTTGTGCATTGCACTTATACGCAGCAATACACTCGATGCTTCTTGCCGGGCAGCATCTGGTCTTTACCAAAAGTGCTTCCCCGAAGTTCCGCGCCAAAAAGCTGGAATATGCCTATCGTCTCATGCAGCTATTGAGCAGTGAACTTAAAACCATAGTGCTTGACGCCTGTAGCGGTCGTCCTGAAAGTACCCAGCTAATTCCAACGGAAAAGTTTTGGTGTAGACAGCAAAGAGAGTGCTCGATTAGATAACTTTTCTTCAAGGCTACAGTGCAATCCAGTGACAGCGCAATGCCTAAACATAGGTGCTCACATCTCCAAAATAACCAGTATGGCAGGGATATTTTAGGCTTGAAATGACTCTGACAAATGCATGGAACGTGTTCAAAGCTCTTTACTTTGTGTGCATTATATTTTTTCTCCGTTGCAGCTTTGCTGCTTTTCAGTTAAGTACTTTCAGATCTTTTATATCACCTCTGCAGAATGACAGTGTTGTCTTTGAGAAAAACTTCGTGTGGGAGAGCGAATCGTGCGACGGTGAATATTCAGAAAACAGTGACGACTCGGAGGCGTATTCTTTAACAAACAGACAAGGAAAACTGTATTAACTTTACGGGTACACAAAGAGTAGTCAGACGGAACACCCGGCACAAACGTCTCTCTTCCTTGCCGTCTAAGAAGCCACTGTCTTGCCGAGAGTCCGAGGGGCCCGGCCGCTTTCAGCTGCACCCGGCCGTTCCGCTGCCCAACTCGCCTCCCGGGTGCAGTCGTCGAAACCCGATCCCGGGCCAGACACCGGCGCTCCAAAAACTGGGCGTGTCTCCGCACTGCTCCGGTCCCCAATGGCACCCCGTCGCGCACACGCGCGAAGGAAACACACACACACAAAACTCAAAGGAGGGCACACGGGCGACGAGAAACATAGGCAGTAGTAAACGATGCCGTTCGTGGAAGACGCACTCTCCCTTCCCCCAAAAAAGACAGAATACACAACAACCTCCCGGACCCAACAGTGGCAGCACTACACACACAACTCGAGGGGGTAGAGAAGCTGTACCGGCCTTCGCAATGTGGATCCATTGGGCTGCTTCACAACACACGCTCGGACTTGGTTATCTCTTCCGTGGATCACTTCGACGATCCTCCCCGTCTTCCACATGTGTCGCGGCGCCTTATCCTCGCGGAGGAGAACTAAGTCCCCTACAGAGGTCTGTCGAGCTTGTTGTTTGCCGCAAGTGTGCGCCGACCTTAACGTCAAAAGATATTCATTCCGCCATCGCCTCCAAAACTGCTCCAGCAATCGTTTGCGGTGCATCCACCTTCGTGTCACAGTTTGCGCTGACGAACTGACATCATGACACGGAGAAGGTAGTGACGTAAGTCTCTTTCCTGTCAAAAAATGCACCGGAGTAAGAATTTCGGGGTCTTCTGGCGACGAAGAAATGTAGGTTAGGGGGCGGGAGTTAACAATGCTTTCCACCTCCTGCAGTACTGTTGTAAGCTGTTCGAAGGTGAGTCTTGCCTGGTGTAGGATTTTACGGAGGCAAACTTTCACAGTCCTCACCATCCTTTCCCAGAATCCACCCCACCATGCTGCTCTTTCCACGATGAATTTCCATTTGATGCGTGTCTTGGAACAGTGTTCGTGGAAATTTCTGTCAAACAAGGGGTCTCTCAATGCGGCAAATTCTTTAGAGGCGCTCTGAAAGGTTTTGGCGTTGTCAGTGTATATCACTGATGGCAGTCCTCGTCGGGCGGTAAATCGTCGGAAAGCCAGTAGGAACATTTCGGATGATAGGTTCGAGACGAGCTCCAGGTGAACTGCTCTCGTAACTGCGCAAGTGAAGAGGCCAATGTAAGATTTGAGACCGTGTCCTTGTCCTTAGTGAAGAGGGGCCCGGCAAAGTCTATGCCAACCACTTGAAACGGTTCAGAACGGCAAACTCTTTCTGTTGGTAAGGGCGCTGTGGGAGCTTCTCCAGGCTTCACGCGACCTTTGAGGCACATGTTGCATTTGTTTACAACCCTTTTTACTTGTTGAAGTCCTCGTGGGATCCAAAACCTCTCTCTCACTTCTGTGAGGGTGTCTCTAGAGCCGCCGTGTAATGTTCGTAAATGAGCGTCTCGAATAACGAGGTCCGTGAACGGATGGCTGGGAAGGAGGAGCAGTGGATGCTTCACCTGTTCATTCTCGTCAGAGAAGTGCAGCCGCCCTCCCACTCGTAGCAGTCCCTTAGGGTCCAAAATGGGCTGTAACTTCTGTAAGCTTGATGGAGATTTCAATGAGAGCCCTTGGCCAAGACGGGATATGTCATCCGTGTATGCTTCTTCCTGAACGACTTTCAGCCAGTATGCTTCAGCCCTTTCTACCTCTTCCGTTGCTAGACAAGAAGAAACTATGTCCGACGGATTCCGGCAAGCACTTATGAATCTGAACACCCAGGTACTTATCCGTAAAACTCGGAAAAAACTACTGTGGTGAGCCAGGTCCAATATCGGCATAAATGCCCTTACTTGCAACACCTTTACTTCTTTCCTTTCTTCCGAGCTTTACTCAGGCGTTGGGACGTAACTCTCATTCAGAGCTGGCCAGGACTCCTCTGTCTCTGAAAGCCATGACGGTCCAAACCACCACAGTCGGTCTCCTTGAAGACTCTGTAGAGTCACTCCACGTGTCACACGATCAGCGGGGTTCTGTGAACCGGGGCAGTGCCTCCATTGGTCTTTCTCTGTGCAGGTTGGAACCTCGGTCACTCTGTGTCGCACAAACTGGTTCCACTGCAAAGGGTTTCCTTTCAACCAATGAAGGGTTATGCTGGAGTCGGTCCAGTAAATCATTTTCAGTCGACCAGCATACATCATTAAGCAGCCTTCCAGAAACTTGGCTATTCTAGCACCTATCAGTGCACCCATCAGTTCAAATCGGGGAAGAGTCATACCTTATTGAGGTGAAACTCTCGCTTTCGCGTAGATGAGTTCCGTGTGAACGCTGCCGTTGGAGTCCTGTAGTCACAGGTAGGCGCATGCCCCGTACGCTCGCTGACTGGCGTCGCAGAAGATGTGCAACTGTACACTCTGCGGTTGAACTACTGAAGCAACACGTCGGGGCACGGTCAGTAAACAAAGGTCCATTAGCTCCGACTTCCAGTCTTCCCACTTCCTGAAAAAATCATTGGGCAATTTGTCATCCCAACCGGTGTGCCGTTGCCACAATTCCTGAAAGAGTGCCTTGGCTTGTATGGTAAATGGCACTAGCAATCCCAGAGGATCAAATATTCTGGCGATGGTTTGTAGAACAAGTCTTTTGCAGTTGTGCTCTCTGTCCAAAACGCTTGAGAGAGACTTGGTGGCCACGGTGATCGTATCCTCTGCAGGATTCCAAATAAGGCCAAGAATTTTTACTGTTACAGTTGAGTCATCCCGTCCCTCCTGCGACGCAAATAGGTTTTGCAAGCGCTTTGAGTTCGACGACCACTTTCGCAGACTCATTCCGCAAGCTCCAAGAATATCGTTGGCTTGCGCAAAAAATCTCCTCCGCATTCTTTTCTGTGTCTGCTCCAAGCAACAGGTCGTCGACGTAGAACGACTCCGCCAGAAGCGCAGCTATTCTCTGCTTTGGCTCCTCAACTGTCTTAAGGTGGTATTGCAGGGTGGCATTTAGCAGGAAAGGGCTAGCCTTGGTGCCAAACGGCACACGCTTCATTCGCCACTCTTCCACTTCAGGATCAGGTTCTTCCTCTGAAGGCAAGCCGTTAAACCGGAGAAAGCGCAAGGAGTCTCGGTCCTCTTTTCTGACACTGATCTGCAAAAATGCCTTCTCAATGTAAGCTGTCAAAGCGATCTGATGAAGTCGAAAACGAATCAGCAGCTTGACCAGATCAGCTAAGAGACAAGGCGCCTTCTCCAAATGTTCGTTCAGGGAGGAAGACCCTTGTTTATGTGAGGAGGCGTCAAAGACAATGCGTAGCTTTGTCGTTCTTGAGTCACTGCGCAAAACAGCGTGGTGTGGCATGTAATAAGCCTGATCGGTGGCTTGCTCTTCAGGTGTTACACGTTCGACGTAGCCCATATCTATGTAGCTCCGCATTGTACTTTCATACTCCGCGCCAGATTCCGGAGTGCGCTGAATTCTTTTCTCTAGGCTCTTCAATCGCTTCAGTGCCTGTGAGTGGTTGTCACAAAGTTGTCCACTGATTTCTTTGCACGGAAGAACGACTTCGTAGCGGCCGTTCTTCATTCTGATGTTTCTTTCAAACTGACCCACAATCGCTTCCGCTTCCTCATTCGGCCCTCCGGTATGATCCATAATGCCAATGCTTTCCAATTCCCAGAAGCCTTTCACAAGTCTTTCAGTGCTTTCAAGGACTGTGCTTACCCTGAGGACACAGGAGTTGGCTGAATTGTCAACTGAGGTATGCACGGATATCGGACCCTGAAACATCCAATCGAAGACCGACCCCAGGGCAACCAAGACAGCGCTTTGCTGGGAACGTTGAATTTCGCCCGTCATGAATTTCCACAGGTGTTCAGCGCCAATAAGAAGCTCAATTCCTGGCACCGCTGGCATTCCCGGCAATAGAAGCTTGTCCGCGATGGGCCGTCCTGTCTCTTCTATTGCTCTGACAAAGTTGTTTTCGACAGGCACCTGGACGATGTCGTTGCAGATGAAAGGAACCTCAATGGCCTCTATAATGTATTCCTTCTCACTGTACTGGCTGCGAAGACGCACTTCTACTCTACGACGTCTTTCTGGTGCTGATGTGGCTGTCCCGAATGTACTCAGCTGGATAGAGGTCTTTCCACTTTCTTTGAGGCCTAAAAATTTAGAGATGTCTTCACGGATAAAAGTGCGGTTGCTTCCCCCATCCACGATGCCTCGAATGTAACTGCGCCTACTTTCTCCAATAGCCCAAAGCCGGCAGGTTTGGAGAAGAATTTCATTGTTGAGGGAATTTCGGCTGCTTGCATGCAAGCTGTTAATATCCAATCTTGGAGTCACCTCTAGTTTCTTCGTCTTCCAGTTTGGGTCGCACACTGATAGCATATGTCTGCCGCTACACTTCTCGCATTTCCGTCGGCGGCGGCAGTCTTTCGAACGATGTCCTCTAAAGGTACATCGGAAGCAGCGGTTGTCTTTTTTAAGTCTTTGCAGTCTTTCCTCCCTGTTTATTGCACTGTCGCAATCTGCAGCGTTGTGAGTAAGTGAGCCGCAGAAAAAGCACTGTTCCCATACTTGGGAAGTTGCGTGCAGTACAGCAGACGTCGGCGTGAGAGACAACGATTTCTTTTCGCTTTCCTGTCTGATTCGCTTGTTGTCTCTATTGCTGCCAATACCGCTCTTTTCCCGGCTTTCAACTTCGACTGTCAAAAAGAAGTTCTTCAAGCTCACCATCTGAAGGGCTCGTGACAGATGTAGCCTCACCGTTCTGAGTGTCGCTAGCTGAACGCGACCACTCCGGAGTGTTGGCCAGCCGTTTATAATAGCCAACGACAATGTCAGCAGGTAGGGCTTTCAAAAGAATGTCTATCATCATGGCAGAATAAGTGGTCGAGCTCACCTTCAACCCATTCAGTCCGCGCATATGGCACTGAACGTGGTCCACTAGCTCCCGCAGGCCTCGCACGTCGTCCGATGATGTTACAGACGGTAGCGATCTCAGCTGGGCAAGGTGCTCCTGGATAATCTGTCGGGTGTCGCCAAAGCGCTTGGACAGAATGTTTACGGCATCGTCGTAGCACTCCCCTGTCGCCTGTAATCCGGCTATCGATGACGCTGCCGCTCCGCTCAGAAGGCTTCTTAAGTAATGAAACTTTTCTCCCTTTGTGAGGTTGCCATTCTCATCAACGGCTTCTTTAAACTGCTCCCAAAAACCACGCCACTGTCGAAGCTCACCGTTGAAGGTCTGCAGCTGAAGGGTGGGCAGCTTGACTGCACTGCGGTGAACAGCTTCGCCGCCGCCATGTTGGCTTCCTCGTTGTGGCTCTGCCGGCTGTGTAGCCAATAGGCGAGGAGCTCTCAGCAGTTCAGCTTCTTTCGCCTTGAGCTGTCCAAGCATGCCCCTGGCTGCGTCCTCGTACCGCATGACCGTCTCAAACTCAGAAGCGAAGTCTTCGTCACCAACGCAATCTTCCAATTCGGCGTTCAGCCTAAGCAACTCGTCGTTGTTGGCTGCAAGTCTTTCGATTAGGGAGCACAGAGTTCCGATTTCTGCCGTGCCCAAAGCTGCCTTGACCTCGTTGATCAGCTTCGTATTTTGCTTTCGACGCGCTGTTCTCTTTTCTTTCGATGTCTGCATGATTGCGCAGAACATGGACTGTGGCGTCACTCGCTTTCTCCGTTACCGTCGCAGCCTGGTTCCAGTTTTCAGAAGTTCTCCGTGTACTGGAGATTGCATTTCCCGGGTTTCGGCACCATGCTGTCCTTGAGAAAAACTTCGTGCGGGAGAGCGAATCGTGCGACGGTGAATATTCAGGAAACAGTGATGACTCGGAGGCGTATTCTTTAACAAACAGACAAGGAAAACTGTATTAACTTTACGGGTACACAAAGAGTAGTCAGACGGAACACCCGGCACAAACGTCCCTCTTCCTTGCCGTCTAAGAAGCCACTGTCTTGCCGAGAGTCCGAGGGGCCCGGCCGCTTTCAGCTGCACCCGGCCGTTCCGCTGCCCAACTCGCCTCCCGGGCGCAGTCGTCGAAACCCGATCCCGGGCCAGACACCGGCGCTCCAAAAACTGGGCGTGTCCCCGCACTGCTCCGGTCCCTAATGGCACCGCGTCGCGCACACGCGCGAAGGAAACACACGCACACAAAACTCAAAGGAGGGCGCACGGGCGACAAGAAACATAGGCAGTAGTAAACGATGCCGTTCGTGGAAGACGCACTCTCCCTTCCCCCAAAAAAGACAGAATACACAACAGACAGGACAGATAAAGCAGAGTGGGTTTGTCATTTTGTTAGGAAGTCACAACCTACTAAATGGCCCTAGCGTGTATTGGGTCTTAGTCTTCCTAAACACGGCGCAACTACACTTATATATCAAAGCTAGAGCAGTCGCAAGCTTTTCTTGCGTAGAAGCCTTCAAGACATCTTGAGAAACTGCTGGCAGCTACCATAATTGTGACAGCGAACTGCTTTTGCTCCTTCGATTATCGACAGGGCTGTGCATTTCCACCTGGCGAAAAAGGGTGGCGGAGTGTTCTCCCATCAGCGCCGCAACTCTGCTTCAACATGGCATCTGCGGCGTTGTCTAGACTAGTTTTCAATCTGCTCTTTGTGGTCCTTTAAATCAGACCCGCAAAACTAAGGCTCCAGGATGACGAGCTTATGCCATGGCTGCCACTGCTGCGGGAACTCTCCCCCCCGTCCCCCCTTGACAGTCCCGGTGCCGTCTGCGAATTTGCGCAAGCTGATGCGGGAGATTATTACTGTCTTTTACAATTAAGCCTGTTATACTTAGTGGCACAGGCAGGGGCATATTGGTTTACATTATTTTTCTGGCTGCCCCACCATACTTTTTGTCTTTTACACACTGCTCGGCTTTGCTGATATTTGCTGCCGTAGCACTGCCTCAACGTTGGCGTCTCCACCAGCTCATAGCAGCACCGACTACGGACAAGTGTTTCGCGTCCTGGACGCTAATGACGGCTACGCCAACAGTGCAATCTTACCGTGGATATATATCAGCAGCTTAGCCATCTTGTTCTGAATCACCGCTAGCTCCGCCTTCTATTCTAGGATATGCTCAAAAAGTGGTACTGCTCTCCAAATAAGAGGAACATCTCTTGGTTTATTTCGGTCTGGTGAGACGTGTACCCACGTGGTCACGAGCCTTATTTTATTAGCCAAATTTTTTGCAGGCATGGTATAGAATTCCCACTCAGCGTTTCGGTAATGCTTTAAGCAGCTTGGATTAGCCATAAATTATCGTGCTCTGGCACCATTAACCCTGGCTTTGCAGGGTTTATCTTGACTTTCTGTGCTTTTCCATCAACTGAACTCGCTTACTTTGGCTGACATGTCATGTGACGTAAGTTTGCGTGATATTGTATCATTTTGGACTTGTACTGCGCTAGACTTTGTCATTCTTTACATTTACAGAACCATGGGGGTCCTGATTCTGCTGCTGAGGCAGAGGTGCAGAGGTTATAGGGGCACTGGAAGCGGCTTTAATAAAGTTGCGCAATGCCTGGAATGTGGAAGCACGCTGCTTCAAGGATATTGCCCAGGAAAAATTTTTTTTAATGCGCTTGTAGAAACAAAGCCATCTGCGGTAAAAATGTTAATTTCAGCTTCCTCGCGCCTTTCCCTCTCCTCTCTTCACATTTTGCACGCAAGAAGGTCTGTGCTGCTCCGCCTGCCCCACCTCCGAGGGAGAGCTTCCTGACCAGCCGGAGCTACGCGGCTTATTGGCCGCGGCCACGATAGCTGCCTGACGTCAGAAAGAATCTAACCAATAGCCATCTCTCAACATGTATACATATATGCGAGTGACGGAGGAGGGTGCGAGCATGAAAACGTCGCCGGGAAGAGCTCGCCAACTTTCGCGCGTGAGTGTGGGTCCTCTGCTTCTTGTAGAAGTGTAATATTTGGCTAAGGTGTTCATGAGAACAGAATGTAGTGATTGAGCAAGTTGATGTTCTCTCCTCTGAAGGTGTTTCAGAGCCCCTTTAAGCTACTCGCCACTGCTCTGCGATGGCAGGTGCTGCAATCGGTGGGGCTCCTGAGACCCATGTTGTTCCTGAGGAGTCTCGCGTGACTAAACATTAATTCAACTGCCACGGTGGGCTGTTTTCTCACAACCCGGTGGGCAGCTTGTGACGACGTCACAACGGCACGTGACCAAGGCGGCTCGCGAGCTAGTATCAGGCTTAGGACAGACAGACAACCGCTTTTCTGCGGAGTTGAAGCGCTAGGCACCAAAATGGCAACCACTGGAATCGTTCACCGCAGACTTGGGAAGTTAGTGATTCAGCACAATTAGGGGAAGACACTAAAGAAATAACAAATTTTGAGGGCACATAAGTCTCTTCACGTGGAGGAATGCGATGGCATGGAACTTGCTAGAACACCGGTTTTTTTTTTGTCGAGCCAGTACGCAATCTGTTTATTTCTTTTTTATTTTTTATTTTCTGTATTTCACTTTTATTTATTGTTCTTATTTTCACTTCTTTTTGATATTTATTTTCCTTTTTTTATTTACTTCCTTTATTTTACTTTAACGTTCAGGTGCTACGTCGACGTCCGTGGCTGTTTTGACATCCAGGTGCAATGTCAATGTCCGCGGCTTGTGACGTTCCCACCTGTCGGGGGTCAGTCACAGAATCTACGGGTCCTGCTGAAGCGAGGAGAAATGAGCCAACAAGGCGGTAACCCGGCAAAACAATATTTATTATTCTCTGCCTGAAGGCGTAACTGGTGGTCCGCTCACCGCTGGCTTTCAGGAGCCTCTGGTTGTAGGTCCGGCAGATCGGGGCTCCACTCCAATCGTCTCGCGTCGGCGGGCCGCGGCTGCTTCGGCTCTCCCCGGGTCTGCCTGTCTTCCCGGCATCTCTCGGCTGGCGGTGCTGTGACGGGTCGAGGCCATAGGACTCTTGGGCGTTTCGGCTGGCGGTCAGTTTGCTACGGACGCTGAGGTCCGGCTTCGCTGACTATAGACCAGCGCGATATCTTGCGTCCGTTCGCCTCGCCCGTCTCTGCTCGACTTCTTTCCTTTTTCTCCCTGCCCCCCTCCGCGTCTCTCCGGAAATTTCCTTTCTCTCTCTCTCTCTCTGGGTAATCTTCGCCCAACGGCTTTTCGTCGTCGCTGCTCACACAGCCGATCAAAGGCACCCGCCAAACTTCTAGGAATCCGCGGCTGTCACGACGGGAAGGCCGATGGCGCCGTTGGGGATGGGTCGAAGGGGATCAGGTGTCCCTCGGAGGGCGACGCTTCTCTGCAGTCAGTCCGTCCGGTGCCAGCCGCCGACCTCCTCCGCCACCTCGAGCCATTATGCAGCCCGTAGTGTCCGCTGCTAGTAAGGTCGCCTGTCGGCCTGCACACACAACCGCACAAACGAACCCGTCTTCGCGCGCCGGTAAGGGGGGGGGGGGGGGGGAGCACGGCGCAAACCGCAGGGAAGACTGCGGCTGCGTAGGGCACCGCGTGCAGCCTCTCCTGTTTAGCTGTCTGGCGGTCTTTGCACATCTGTCCTCTGCATCGCCCGCCGCATTCCCCACCACCGTCTTCGCTGACATGTCTGGGTCGATAAATTTGAAGGCAGGGAAAATGTCTTCGGCACTGGTCGCCTGGTTAGTTCTTTTCAGCAATGTCGGGGCCTCCCGTATGCGGCCCTTCACAACTACTTTAACGTTCAGGTGCTACGTCGACGTCCGTGGCTGTTTTGACATCCAGGTGCAATGTCAATGTCCGCGGCTATTGTGTCGTCGAAGTGTGATTATTTAACAAATTACAATTCTTCAACTAAATGTTTCGGACAGCAAGACATTCGAAGAGAATGTGAAGTACAGTTTCAACTGAGCCGCAGTTGTCACAATGCGAACTGCCTGCTTGCTTGAAACGGTATCGTAGACTGTTCGTAAATGCAACGTTAAGACGGTGACGATGATATATTGTTTCGAGATGACGCGGAAGCCCCAGTGATTGTCTCCATTCCAGCTCTTTTTCGATGAAATGGAGAAAGGGGTAATGATGACTTGGCGAATTCCAGAGGCGGTTTTTTTCATCCTGAGTTGGTACGCATCTGATTTTGTGAAAAAGACGCGCTTATAGTCACGACGTTGTGTATCTTTGTGGGCCGCTTCGTCTGCTGTCTCACATGGGCCAGGATGGCGCAGTGAGCTGGAATCCATTGAAACATTATACAGTAGCATTCAGAAACACCCAAGTGGTGCAGGTATCCAATGTCATAAGAAATTGGCTGGTGATTTGTTCTTTTCAGTAGGTTGGAGCAGGTTTAGCGCGCCTTGCAAGTCAGTGAATATAGCCCAGCGTCCTGGATCATGGTGAAAGATATAGGAGAAAGCTTCTTTTCTCCGTAGAGCACTGCAGTGGGGAAGGATGTCTAACGCTCTAGGCGCCACGAAATCGTGACTTTTGCATTGTGACATCAATTTCCTGATACTCTCTTTTCTCATTCCCCTTTATATCCTCTCACCTCCTTCCCCCCGTGCTGAGTAGCAAACCGGTTATTCTTCCGGTTAACCTCCCTCCTTTCCTCTTCCTCCTTGGCCTGGTAAAGGTACATAAAGGCCGCATGACGAGGAGTCTTGAAAAGCTTAGCCGTCAGTACTCGCGTTTATGCGTGTTAAACTAGCAGTTTTGCACGCTCTAGTTTGAAAGCATGGTCTTCATCATCTTCCATCCGAGCGCGTGGAAGCGTCTTGAGACGAGCATGCTGCAAACAGCATGAACTGGCGGGAGATTAGAAGTAGTTACATTCAGAAGACCGAATGTCCTCGCTAAACAACCCGAGTGACCACACACGCATGGTTAACAGTGCTTGTGTAGACACATCCGCTGATTTATCCCTCTCTAAAAACGTCAAGGACGCAAAGTGGGTCAACACCGGGCAAAATCTTGGTAGTGATCACTTAATCCTTAACATGACCTTCCCCACGACGAAACTCAAAAACAAAGCTAAATAAATACGAACCACGGATTGGGACATTGCCAGGTAACTTCGCAACAAGACAGCTCCAAAGGAGATCTCTAACCTTAGCGACTGGATTTTTTTCCTGAATGTGGATGTCAGCTTCACTAGCTTTGTGGCGCCAGTTGAGAAAGTGGAGCAGATTGCATACTCAAAATCTTCCACCTGTGACAGGCACAAAAACGCCTCCACAAAGGCTGGAAGAAGCAAAAACACAACAAGCGGCTCCGCAAAAAAGATCGCTGAAATCTAGAGGCGAATTGAAGAACCTACACTTACACTCCAAACACAGCAATGGAACCAAATATGTGAAAGCATCGACGGAAAGCTCGGAAATAAGTAGACATGGCATCTATTGAGTCACTTTCTTGACCCAGAACAAACGCGTCCCGTGCGACAAAGTGAACTTCACAGACTCCTACATCAATATCAGGGTATAACTGAAGGCCTAATCGAAGAGCTAACATAATGCTGTCTAGACACGAATGAGGGTACCATACAACCCGGCTACAGGGGGAATCCTAATTGAAATTTAGACGCAGACATCATAGACGCAGAGGTCTGCTACGCAATTGGAAAACTGCAGGCAACATCTGTGACCGAACCAGACAAAATAACGTATAAGACTCTCAGGAACTTAGACACAACGTCGATCGCGGCGGTTGCAGACCTTATGAACAAATACTGGTGTGCAGGGGACATAACAGCCGAATAACATTTGTTGAAACAATCTAATATTTAGGTGTTTTCTTTAACGCGAATATGTCATCGGATGCCCACTTTAAGCATGTCGAAGCACAACTTTAAAGAAGTGCCGGTATACTCACTAGATTTCGCTGTCTTCTTCCTGTTTCCATAAAGATTATTGTGTATAACGCCCTCTTTTGTTCCTATATTAATTACTGTTTTTTAGTGTGAGGAACTCTACACAGAGGAACTTTGGCAGAACATACATTTTGTATATTGGTTAGTAAAGAAGATTTAATCAAGATCTGCCGAAAAACGCGTGCAAGATTAAGCACAGGACGCCTTATTTAAAACCATGTGTTACCTCGGCTGTGTATGAGATACCGCTATCATGTGGTGCGTCCTACAGTGAACAAACAGGAAGATGTGTCAACGAGCGTCTGATGGAACACTCTAATTCACCCAACACCAGCACAGGCAGCAACTTTTCCATTCACTGCAAAAATTGCGCATGCGTGCTGGCCCCTGGAGAAGACAAAGATTTTGAAACGGTACTACGGAAAGCGAACACGTGAGATACATGAAGCTTACCTAATTCTAACCCGGGGCGACACGCGTGTCAGCAGTCCATCCATCAACCTATTGTCAAAGGAGACTGCCTGTCTAGACAAGTAATTTTGTCTCACTTTTTAACTTCTTAACTCTTTTACATAAAATGCTGGCCACGCTTCTTTTTTTTTTACCCGACCGCATGCCCAGTTTCCGTGCTTCACCCGCATCTTGTTGTTTGCATTCTCTCATGTCACCCTTCCCACAGGCATCGCTCCTTGTTAACATCTTTATAGTGTTTAAGATTTGATCTCTTTTATACGGCCGTTTACACCACCCCTGACGTTGACTCAGCTGACAGCTTGCCTCGAGACAACTTAATATCTGTGTGCATCTTTCGAATAAACATCAATTTTAGGTCAGCGCCTTTGTTGTACGTCCTTCTCTTCGTCCTGTGTTTGCGCTGTTCCCTTTTTAGCAATTTGTAGGGGAGGGCCTATTTATTGATTTGAGTAGTGGAACCACCTTCCCGACTTTCCACTGTGTTGGCAGAACGCAATTATCGAGAGCTAGTTGAAAAATCTTGATTAATATTAAGAAGCTCAGATAATTGTGTTTTGTTAATTTAGCGTTAATGCAGTAAAACAGAGCGATGAATGAAATTCTAGGGGATCAGGAAGTTTATTAACGCCAGATGAATTGTTGAAACTCTGAAGCACAGGTAGATAATTTTAATAGAGTGGAACGGGATGTGTGGTTTTCGATGTGCGCGAAAAGTTCTGCACAAAGGTTACGTATTGCTGATGCGCATAAACTAGTCGGAATCGGTCCCCTGACGCATGAGGATTAAATGACAACTGAGCCTATTAATGTTGGAGTTTACTTGGGGCTCATATCCGCGCATCCTGAGACCACCCCATACCAACCCCAACACAACCCGCCCAGAACGCACACATAGCATACCAAACTGCAGGGCAAAGAGGCGCTGGTCCTACAGGTGAAGTAATCAATGCATTACTTTCGTAGGTGTTATGCAGGTCATCTAGCTGTTCTGTACGGTAACTCCTTTACACGCTACGCATTTGTCCTTAGGTCCTTAAATGTGTTTTCGACAAATATATATATGTTTATAGAGTCCAGGCGCTTCCTCTACTCCAGACTCATTTCTTCATAAAGCCTGAACCTACGATTCTTACTTCAACCCTTACTGATAAGGAGAGGAGGTATCGATGCGATCGAAAGCCAATACTTTTTACAGGTTGATATTTTTAAACGCCAATAAAATTGAAAATTGGGTTTTGAGAAAAATTAAGGAAATGGCGCTGTAATTGTCTCACATAATTGTCTCACAGCCAACAGTCACCGAAACCAAGGTGCATAGGGGAATGTTTAATTTTTTTGTGTGCGTTGTGTTTACAGTGGGATAATAATACTTAGATTAATCTATCGCTTAATTAAAGAAAATTGCTTATAAAGCAGCAGTAAAAACGACCATGCCGCCGGTGGGATCCGAACCCACGACCTCCGAATATCGCGTCCGGTGCTCTACCAACTGACCTACGGAGAGGGCTGTCCAATCAGCTGCTCTCGTGGGTATTTATATTTGTTGGGTGTAAGCTAACCTTGAGAGTGTTCACCAGCGCCAGCCTAGTCCATAGCGGCGGATGTAGCACTTCCTGTAATACCGCGACTGTGACGTGGAACGTCATCTAACGGCGAGGGCGAAACTGTGCGAGAGCCCTCTTATGCTACCTATAGCATCAAGACTGCCAGAACCGAGACCTTCGTGAAGCTATTAGCAGACAAGGTAAAGGAAATGAGAGGCTCGTTTGACAAACTTATGAAGGGAGACAACAGTCACTGAAATCGTGGTGCATAGGGGAATGTTTAATTTTTTATATGTGTTGTGTTTACAGTGGGATTATAATACTTAAATTAACCTATCAGTTAAAGAAAATTACTTATCAAGTAGCAGAAAAAGAATCATGGCAACCACGCAACAACAACAGCCATGTTGTTTTTTCTGCTGCTTTATAAGTATTTTTCTTTAAGCGATAGATTAATCTGATCTTTTATTTTACTTTTTCCTCAGCCGTCTTCCAGCTAAAAGACTTATTAAGTGTATAATTTTTCATATATATAAACGCATTCGTTATGGAAAAAGAATAACTACGCCTTTTTCTCTGCTTCAGTCTTAAATTCGCTGTCAGTTTGAAGGGATTCAGCAAATTTTAGGGCGAGGGTTGGCTATAAACTGCTGATGTTGAGCATCTCTGAAGACAATGTGCAGCCGGAGGCACAACCGAGTGGTTGAAAAGTGTGATATAGATGCGACCGCATATGCCGAAACATTCCACGTATACTTGTAGCTTTCAGCAGTCGAAACGCTGCTGCCATCCTAGATTTATTTTACACTCGATGTACACATGCTGGCATAGAAAGGAAACTAGAAAAAGAAAGGCAAATAAGTCGCAACTTGGGGACAAAATGTTTATAACCGCACCTGAAAATTAATTATGCGAATACATGAGATCGCGAAATCTACGGTGAAAGCGTATTTAGCACAGAAACCTCAGTACATAACATGAATCACTACTCAGTATCTACAAGTGCTGTTCTTAAAGTATTAAAATTCACGGCGTTCAATAAACCACAGTTGGCCGAGCCTTTGTTCACGTGCACGTTGTTGTACTTGGCTGTGAGTTCATTTTGCCTCTTTTTTCCATGGCTGCAAGTTTTTGCTTTTGGAACGCAATGTACGTAACTGCCCTTTACGGCTGCGTTTCTGACCTCCCGTTCATGGCGCCGCAGTTTTTTTGCGGCTTGAGCCAGGTGGTTCACCTTCGACAGCGCCACTCAAGGCTCCGTCTTCGCTTAATAAAACACGCTTCGGGCTCGTTGCTGATTCATTATTTCTATAACAGTAACTGAGCGCTATTTATTCCATACTGGGGCCACCGTGGTGGCTCTGTGGCAATGGCGCTCAGATGCTGACTCGATAGACGCGGGGTCGATTCCTGCCGCTGCGGTCGAATTTCGATAGAGGTGAAATTCTACAGGCCCGTTTGCCGTGCGTGGTCAGTGCACGTTAAAGAACCCCAAATGATTAAAATTTCCGCAGCGCTTCACTACGGCGTCCCTCATGGACCGAGTTCCCTTGGGACGTTAATCCCCATAAACACATAAACCCAAACCCTAATTCAAAGAAACACACAGACAGACATCACAAAATGAGTGCTCGTTCTGTCTTGAGTGTGTGTTTGGTCGGGTGAAACAAGTACCGCTGAGTTACTCTTTTTGGAGCTCCGTCTAAAGTGGAAATATCGTGGCTATCGCAGATATCGCAGAGGCCATCGCTATTTATTTCTCCATGCTGGCATAGTTGTTTATCTTCGATGTGAGAAAAGAAGACGGCACCAGCAACAAGTTGTAAGGCAGGGTCGGCCTTATGCAGCTGACAACAACGAGGGAGACGCCGCTGACCGTGACTCGAGGCTCGCGCCCGAGCCAAACTTCTGGGTTTCACCTGGCCTGCTCGAAAGGGCAGAACAACTCTGTGCTGGCAAAGGCTTAAAATGTATTCACTTGGATGTGTCTATCCGTATCGTAATTGCTCGGACGCGTGAAATTAAAGACATTGACTTTACGAAACTTCTACTGGTGTAAGGAAATGCGAACAAAAGCTAAATGGCTATTTACTTGGGCTAGCCAATGCTGGGAATCCACCGCCCAGAGGCGAGAAAGGCGAGGTGACAGCATAGAGAATATGTGAGAGCATTCGCCGCCTGCCAGGGTTGTCAACGTCTACGTTGCGCGACGTCTCCGCTGCACCGTGGGCTCAGCGGCAGTCGAGCCTGGCTCCGGCAGTACGGTGCGTTGCCAGAGTCTGCCGGGTGGCTGCAGGTGTTTCGGCTGCGCACGTAACACAGGACCGCATCTCTCCGGCGTCGCGGCAGCTTCTATTCTGCTGGCGTTGTCCTTAGAACAAACACATGAGGGCACACGAGCCGGAGTCTCCAGATGGGGGTGGGTAGAGTTCTTGCACAAAACCTCTCAGTTACACCTCGTCCCGAGTTAATCATCCTATTTTTCGGCGAAAGATGAACCTATAGCGGGGCAAAGGGGAAAGTTGCGCAGGGACCGTAGGGGCGTTCTTGTCTTCCGAGAAACGAACCGTGCAGCGCGGATTAATCTGGAAATCGCAGCCAAAGCGCGGCTAGGCATTGGTTTCCATCAGTCCCCTTCGATGGGGAATTCTCGGTCCCGACGTTCAGATGTGACCTGGCAAGATATCTCCGTCTTCCAGCGTCGCCTCGCTACTATATAATATATAAAACAAAAACGAATGCTTCGCGATTGCGACATCAAATGAACACCGTTAGCTAAGTTGTTCTGTATATTCTTTCAAAACCTTTAGATACCAACGTTTACGTCACGAAAAGACGATTCGTTTGGTACCACCCGCATCCGTCAGCGACAATTTGTTCGCCCGCCACGACCCTCCGAAGGTCGCCCTCATTACGGTTTTCGAGGAACAAAGGTTGACGGTACGAATCCTTGACACACACCAGGCTTCAACCAGACAAACAACTTTGTGCGCGGAATCCTCTGCGCCTTAAAAGAAAGTTTTTGCTACGTATCAGAATATAGGATCATTGCCTTCAATATTTCCAAACCAGTGCCTTACAATTTTCAAATTTTCAAATTTTTTATAAAAGAAAGCTATACTTGTTTTTGTTTAGTAGTGCTGGAGACTATCAGTCTTCCTTGCGTGTCCACAGCCGCTGGCACGAACGATTGTTTCTGTGCAATTTCCGGTTTCTTTCTTAAAATTGTGTTCTGGGCACTTTGAGGTTTACTCAGAAAGTACACAGTCAAATTCATTAGCAATATCATTGAAAATGCTTTTAAAATTGTATAGTTTCGACTGCCGCATAACGAGATGCCTTATGCACAGTGACAGTGAAACACTGCAATTTAATGTTCTCTTGTTATTAATGTTCATTAGGCCTTCTTCAACCTTCCGGTGATGTAGGCGAAGGTTACATTTCTAGGAAAGGTATTCCATCACAAAATAAGGTACGTCAACAGACTAACAAGAACTAACTATTTGAAACCATTTGAAAAAATTTATTGTAAATATAGGAAAGAACTACTAAAGGAATTCTACTTTCTTATTTCTGTTCCTGTGCTGGTGTCAACTATGAAGACACCATATGTTAATGCACTTATAGCGAACCTTTTTGTCGCCCTTCGTAACACAACCAATTATCATAATTTTGGGTATCTCCTCTAACACACGATACGCACCAATTTTTCAAGATGCCTAGACAGCTTATTATTAGCCTGCGTAAGCCCTGGACCTTCCTTAACATCTATACAATAAAGAAAAGACTGCAATGGAACCGCGATTCTGTGGTCGCACATGTCCAATGTTGCGCATTAATAAATTACACTTTTCCTTCCTGTTCAACAAAATATGGACTGGTTAGCCTTGAACAGCATATCACCTTACCCTAGACAGCCCATCGATGACAGCTATCACGACTGATTAGAAGGTAATTTTTTCGGAAAAGTACTTAGTCGCTTGTTATGTGACACGGTGGCAGTGAGGTGGGGAAGCTGGTACCAGGACACATTCGTGGTGATTTTCGCAGTCCTTTAAATTAAAGACACAGATCATCACAATCTAGTTCATGCAATTACTTGAACGCGCGATTTATTCTGCTCATGTCACAGACCATGAATCTAATTCTTTCCTTACAACCGATAAACTTTGCTTTGGAGAAACCGTTTTTGAAACCACAATTATTCGCATGTAATAATTACCTTTTTGAATCTTTGGATCATTTCACGGTCGTTGACTAAATTCCAAGACACCACTAAAGTCTTCGACCTCATAATTTATCAGATTCTCTTTTTAAACTTTTGCAAACTTGAAATTTACAATGACACATAAAAGAGAGTCAATTCTTTTAGGTAATCGCACTGAACATATGATAGCTAATGATTCGTTCTATAATGTTTCATTAGTCAATGGGTGTTGATCAAGAGTCAGTGACAAGACCTATCTTCTTTCCTAACTACATCACTGATGTTCCTGAAGTCATACCGACATTGTATAGAGGTGCTCGCACAGTAATGACTTCTGGGAAGGAACTCCTGACCCTTCTGATCCTTCTGTTGTTGCTGGTGACTTTAATAATTTTCTCTATGCTGCGAACCTTTGCCCAAGAAGCAGAATATAATGAAATGTGAACCAAAAAAACTAACAACACTTTCCAGAATAGTAGCTTCCTTCATAGCACCCTCTTGCCTTTGTTTTCATATATAAGTAATTTGGAGTGAATATGAGTTACATGGCTAGATCCTTGTAAAAAACTCATCTCGAACAGATAGACAAAAATGCTGATCATGTTCTTAGTTTTCTTCGCTGTAAGGTTTCGTTCCCTCGATAAGGTATAAAATTATTGCTGTTTTTTACGGTCGGTAGTTCGAGATTAGAATATGCGTCTTCCTCGTGAGCCCCTGATATCAAGACAGTGGTTAATGCCTCAAAAGTTGTCCAAAATTGATGCGCTCATTTTTCTACTAACAACTCCCGTTCATGTAGTGCCACGTTCATGAAAAGAACACTAGACCCAACAAATAATCCAATGCGGCGCCGCATTTAAACACGTTCCCACGGTTCATAAAACGTATTAAGGGGACCAGTTACGGAAAGAATGTCTCCTCAATCTTTTAGGCTACGTATCATTAAGCAACGATCATGGATTCCACGTAAGCACTCCAATTTGGGAAACAGGTCAGTAGTTTCATTCTTCATTCTTTCCTCCCCAAGACCAGCTCAGACCGGAACCACATCACACCCTGCGTCATCTCCATACCTGAACATAGAGCCTTCATATATGAGCTTCTTCAACTATTAGGTTAAAGACGCGTAGTGTACTGTCTTCGCTGCTTTCCTTTTTTGTTGTCACCTTACCGATCTGAAACGCCTAACCTGAACAAACAAAAAATTGATATATATATATATATATATATATATATATATATATATATATATATATATTTAACACAAATTATTAAAGAAGCAAAAAATGATTTGTTTTTTTCCAACGCGGTACAGTTCGTATGTTTCAAAAATCGCCCCGCAAACGAGATGTTGAACTGCAGGAAAATTGAAACTTTTATAGTTTATCAAACGACGAAAAACAGGTAAGCTGCACTTTTCAGTGAAGGGAAGGACGTCCCTAGTTATATATGAAATTGCGATTTCTAGTGAAATGTTATCGAACAAACCAACAATGTTAACACTATCTCGGAGCTACAAAGTAACATAGAGGCTCAGCTGTCCAACGATATATGAGACAGATACGGCGCCATTTCCTTTCCCCCAAAACCAATTATTATTATAATTAGGCATAGCAACAGAATAACAATCGGCGTGTTACGATGCCACGTAATCAGCATAAAAAAAGGCAACTATTTGTCTTAAATTCAGCAGTACTGAATCGAATAATCAGGAACTCAAAGTGAAATTTGGTGCCTGTAATGCGTGCTCTTTTTTCAGTGGTGTTCCGTTCTCTTCATTTTGGAAGAAATGCACGAGCCTGCTCTTGGCTGCTAAAACAGCTGTCGTCCTCTAAGTTATCTTTATTTAACTAATTCCGTTGGCACTGCTCTTCATAACTATCTCGAAATAAAGGTTGCTGGAAATAATAAAGCAGTGGAAACTATAACAGTTTCCACCTGAATTGGCGGCGGCCTCTCTATCCTCTCATCGTACTCAGATAAAGGCTAGCGGCTTTTACTCTCAACTTTCCGCGTTGGCTGATTCACAATGTGGTCATTTTTCAGTGCATGCGTTTGTGGACTCACTTATACTGACGGACGCTGCATTTCTATTGATAAGAAAGTCCCCAACATTGGCACCGTATTGGTAAAGGCCGGCCCTTCAAAGGGCCAGGATGGGACCATCCTGTTGCTATATTGGGCCGATGACCTGTGCTGCATGGGTCTAGAATGGCCATGTATTCATATTTATGCTGGTCACGACACACGGGTACGTTAGTTTCTTTAAAAAAATATATAGAGTGCATAACGTTTTTCAAATTTTAAAACGAAGAACAAGAACTTACGAAGTCCAGTGGCGTACATCTATGCGATAGATCACTTTCTGACCGTGTTCTAATCAGTGTGAAGAAGAACGTAGCGAAAAGTTTTAAAAAATTCCTTTTATATCACATTTCTATAAGTCAGTAAGTCACTGGTTCTGATCAGAATATAGGCAGCCTGAAAAAACTTGAGACACCTGTCGATACAAATAGGAGGGTGCCGTGCATGTATTTTTTGTCCCGTGAGGACGTTCATACATAGGTCAAACCAGTCGATGATTTAAAGATGGCGTCAGGTGATATGCTGCGCCGCTTAGGTCGTCAGTGACTAATAGGAACCTCATTCTTCGCTACCAAAAGTGCCAAGAGGGCGAGTGCACAAGAGATCTTCACGATTGCATGATCTTGAGGACATGTCGGGAGCGGCTTAGGCGGTAAAAAATGCAGGCCTATGGAATCAACTTTCAAGGGCGCAGATTGGATCAGCGCACCCTCTCTGTACAGACTATCGAAGGCGATTGCTTATCTAGATGGCTAGCGTAGGACGACCTTTGATGCGTTTGGTCCGCTTTATGACACCTTCTTATTTGTTGTTTTTCTTTCAGTGATTCCAATCTATTCCTACGCGTGCAATAATCCTAGAGTTGTTAGTACACCATTCGCGATTTATATTCTGTACAGTCTCGAGTTTTTGAGCAAATTCTCTAAAACGTATTGATACTTCTGTTATAACGCACCAAAATGGAGGATGACAGAAACAGAATGCAACTAGCCTAAGTATATTACTATCCAAAGAAAGCTCTAAAACAAATCTGAAGATATATACGAGGAGGCGGGCGTGCCCGATTTCTTTCAAATTGGCAGAGGAGTAGCGCACGATTAAATTTGCTCGAGAGAAGTCTTGTAGTTTGTCGCAAGGCAAACTGGTCATAACGCTGCATGCTGGCGGTGTGGAAAAAAAGATCTTCAGAAACACAAAGATTTTAAGGTAGAACGTGCACAGCTAAGCTGTGCAGAAGGGAAACACTGCTAGTGGCAAGAACTTTATGACATAATGTCGTGATCGTAGCCACCAACCTATCCAACCACGGTTAAACTCTCTCAAGCAAATGTGACATACGGAGAACTCAGAATCACCACCATTTCTTTTAATTGCACTAAAGCAGACCATATACTTGAGTGTTGAAAGTGGACGGAGGCTTCCTTCTCGACTAAAGGCCCCTTTGTTTTCTGTTCTCAAGAATATTCCTGTCATCTCTCTACAATTAATCTCACATACACTAGCCCTCATCATACAGACCCCGGTATCGACAAAGTGAAGAAGCATGCTGAATGCGCGGCCATGCGCTCATTGACGTGAGCGTTGTACTCATCGCTGAGTCCGCATTATCACGCCGCAGCCACCAGAGAAAAATATATCAACCTATCTCGGATGACACCTGGAAGAGAGGTCACTTTAAAGCGAAACAAATATTCTCTACCAAGAACAGTGCTAGCCGGCGCCGTACCTGCTACGGAGAAAGCACAAGACGATGAGCCCCAGCGCGATGCGACGCTGCTCCAAGATAACAACGCCACGCAGTGAAGCTACGATGACACACCCTTGATAGGATTCCCATATTCGACGAAGCCATGACCCGGCTCGAATAACCGCTTGTGATTCCAGCACGAAAACGCTAAATACTGTATGTGGCACGGAAGACCGCAAATTTACCGCCTTTGTAGACGCGGAACCAAAGTACTCTGTCAACAGTGCACGCTTCCGCACTGAAATATAGACAAGAACAAGCGAGATGGCCTGCACATCTGCGTAACTGCAGATCTGCGCCACTATATACACCTTTAAAAGCGGTTCATTGCTAATACAACAATCAACGAACCCATCGTACCCATGACCTTTTAGCTCTCCAGGATTGCTCGGGGATGTGGTTCTTGGCGTGGGTTTCTCGACTTAGCACCATGCCATACGGTCTTTACTTCTTGTCGACAACGTAGATAATCACAGGGCTCTCAGTGGGATTGCTGAAACCGAATGTTGACGCGAGATCGCCGAGCTATCAGGACTAAGTCTCAGATTAAAACCTCTGAAAACTTTTGGGGCCTCTCCCTACACCACCTATAAACAAGAGCTTTAAACAAATTCTAAAATAGGTAGAAAAAAAATCTTGGGGAGGAGAAATGACGTTTAGTGCACCTGAAGGCAAAGATAAAAAAATACGAAACAAACTAGAAGCTACTTACAGAAATAGAAGCCTAACCAGGTACACTCTCCTGACCCCAAATGATAAATGATGGCTTAGTATGGCATGCTGGAGAAGTGACATAGATTGGAAGGTATAGAGTGTAGGGTTAGAAACTTATATTTCAATGGTCTAACAAGCGGATAGCAGGGCAACCGCATCTGTTCCGAGCTGTGCGGCTTGTGTCATTCGGAGAATTTTACGTCAACATCGAATGCTTGCCGGGCATCACTCTCGTATTCAATTGACTACTGACAAAGGGAGGTTATATTGAGTGGCCAAAGTGGACACGCTGAATTTATGACATATACTGGCCAGATATCTCCTAATTTTCAAGATGAGCAATTAATCTTTCTTGATTAGTGAGAAAAGACTATTCTGTTGCGTCGGCGCCGAGCTAGACCTTGCGATGTTTGTATGCATGAGATTTTTGCGGGTTTTCGCCAAGCGAAGGTGATGAATAAAAGAAATCAAATGAACACTCACCACTGGGTATCGGACCCGTGGTGGCGCGAACAGCTCACCATCGCAGGTCGCGGCGAGGGGGCACTAGCCCATTGCCGAAGTCGAACACGTATCGTGTTAAACTGCAGCACACTCTCGCGCGGTGCATTGCACATCGTCTTCTTCATCCAGTAATAGATAGATTTCGCGTAACGGAGACGTATTAGCGTGACGTATGCCGGCTAACCTGGCGCCTCCTTGCGCAGGCGAAGTGCTTAAGGCGGCGCCACTGCGTATGCGTAACCAGCGTCCGGTAATACGGTGCACGTCTCCGCTAATGAGTTTCCGCATTGGAAATCTCTGTAATACTGCTATGAAACTAATATTCACGCTTTGAGATATGTGCCGGTAGTGACGAAGACATGTGCGATGCTTGCGTTGGTGTGGACAGCCTTATTGCAGAAACATAACACTAGAGCAATATACGATGGCGTTTACCACACTGCTGCAGAAACTAGGCACTGGAGCATATGCCACCGGCGTACATTACTTAAATTATCATTAGCTATGAAAACGCTGAGGCGCGTAACTAGCTTCCTGGGTCAATGGAGACCTCTATAGCGCTTTCATGTGCGTGGCGGTGGTGTAAACCTGAAAAAGATTGAGATTTCTCACATTTTGTGCTTATCAATGCTATACCGCCACCTATTTTATACAAGCTTTGGTTAATTGAAGTTGGAAAAAAATATTTGCGTAGTCTTTGGAATCGGAGAACTTCAACGGGTCAGTCCTGGCGCTTGTTCTAATGGAGAAGCTTGCACTTCGCTGTCGCCTCAAAATTTAACCGTGTGTGTGGCATATCGTCCAGTACAGTTCTTCATGCTTGTCATCATGTTCAGCCTAATTACGTCGATTGCAGGGGAAGTCCTTCGTTCATATCACTTCAATTAAACCTGCCCTATCCCACGAACTTTCTAACCTCGTCCGCCCACCTGACACTCTGCAGCGCCCCTTGCCTGACTCGCAATGCTTCACTACGTTTCTCTTAAAATCTTCCTGATTACAATATGGAGCCATCGGTTATCATCGCATAACATGCCCTGCCTATGGCCATTTCGGCATATGGATTTCAGCTAGGATACCGTTAACTGGCGCTGGCTTCCTTATCCACTCTGCTTTCTGGCGGACTTTTTAAATTGCGTCTATCATTTATACTCCATAGCTTACTACGCTCTGCTTAGCTTAAGTTCAAGACTCTTCGTCATATTCTCTGCAGATGAGTTGCAGTAAGATGCATCATTTATGTTTGTTGTTCCTGAGGGATGCTGGCAAACTGCCACTGAAAACCTGCGAGAACTTTCAAGAGCACTTTACGTCATTTTTTTCATCCTGGTAATTAATTCTCGTGTTCTGCTTTATGGTCACTACTTGGCCTAGGTTAAAATATTGCCTCGACACTTCCTGAGCTAGGCAGCCAATTGTAAACTGTTTTCCCTCCGGCACTATTGAAGAGTGCTTCAACTTTGTGCGTAATAATTTTTAGACGAATGATTTGATTTTGCCGGTCCAGATTCTCAGGCATGTTCTGCGAATTGTCCTCTGAGTTACATGGCAAGGCTATGACATGAGCTAATCAGCGACTACTGCGGTATTCTCAGTTAAATTGTAAGCCAAGCTTGTCATAATTAAATTCTCTAAGCGCAAATGATAAACACGCAGGTAAGTGTAGTGGGAAGACTCTTTCATTCTCCCTTGTCATCATCTTGATTTTTATTCAAAAATTAGTAGCGGAGAGTCCTTGTAAACTGAGCCTGCAGGCTTGGTTTGATTTATAAAGTTCAACGTCCCAAACAGACTCCGGCCATGAGGAGCGCCACATTGGAGAGCTCAGTTAATTTTTGCCAAGCGGAGGTTTTTTAGCGTGCACCAGTATTGCACAATGAAGGGACCTCTAACTTTTCGCCTCCATAGAAATGTAACCTCCTTGCCCGGGATCAAACCGGCGTTTTTCGGGTCAGCAGCCGACAAATATTGCCGACTGAGCCGTCTCTCACGCTGGCTGCACACTAACGGGCGGCACACCCACGGGCAGTGCAGAACCAGCCATTGTCCACGCTGGCGGCACACTGGCTGTTGACGCATACTTGGGCAGTGCCGACCCAGCCATTGCACACGCTGGCAGCACACTAGCTGGTGACGCATGCTTGGGCAGTGCCGACCGAGCCATTGCCCACGCTGGCGGCACACTACCGCGCGGCGCAACCACAGGCAGTGCCGACCCAGCCAACTCCCACGCTGGCTTCACACTACCGGGCGACGTATTAACGGACAGTGCCGAGTAAGCCGTCTCCCATACTGCCGGCAGAATACCGCCCGGAGCAGCCACGGGCAGTGCCGACTTCGTCTGGAGCTTTGCTGGGAGGCAAGTCGAAGGCTCTTGGGCCGGCTGCTGGTCTGCTCTGCTTAGGGCTGCCGGCCAGCGTTGTTACGAGACTGGGGGTCATAGGACGCCGGCTCACGTAGTGACTTTGGCCTTTGCATAGAAACGCCGCCGCTGTGGCTGAGTGGTCACGGCGCTCGGCTGCCGGCCCGAAAGACGCGGGTTCGATCCCGGCCGCGGCGGTCGAATTTCGATGGAGGCGAAATTCTAGAGGCCCGTGTACTGTGCGATGTCAGTGCACGTTAAAGAACCCCAGGTGGTCCAAATTTCCGGAGCCCTTCACTACGGCGTCTCTCATAGCCTGAGTCGTTTTGGGACGTTAAACCCCCATAAACCATAAACCAAACGTTTGCATAGAAAACAGGCTGCATGTTCATCACTGCGATGGTCGCCACACCTCGCTCTGCGATTCGCCTGATGAGTTCTGCCACGGACTCTAGCAACTGCTGCGGGAATACGAATGTGTCGATTAAACAGTTGTATTTTCTGACCTTGTTGGATAGTACCTGGAGCACCAAAGGGATCCAAAGATCGAACCGCCAGGGTGCCGCCCCAGCATGAGAGTTATGAGGTCAGGATGCCAATCATCTCTACGCACAGGACGGCGCCAAAGAAGTTTCCGGTAGTAGGGCAGGCCTGTAGTTCCAGCGGTGCTAACAGGTCAGCCTGGATTGACGGGGCTGCTATAGCGAGTTCATCAAGGCTAACGTAGTCGCGCCCGGAAAAGTAGAATGACGTGGTATCACCATCGATACTTTTTCTGCATCGGAGGTGGTGGGACCCGCACGCTCTGAAAGCTCTGGGAAAGAGCGGCCGTATTCTAATTGGCTTTCGTATGTCGCTTGTGTTTGCCTGCGGCGTTCATCCTTGAAGCGGCGCGCGTAGCCTGGAGGCAGGAATTCTGCTTTCAGCCAATGCTCAAGATCGCTCCAGCTAGAGAACGTCTGGCGGCGGTGGCAGCGTGCGGCGGACCTTGTAAGTACAACGGCAAGGGCTCGCTGTAGCATGGCGTCTCCGGAGAGTGGCGCAGCGCTGCGGTATTCTGCCTTTTCCTGTAAAAAGTCCATAACAGATTTTCCATCTGTGTGACCTTAGTAAGTGGACAGTGTGAGGCGTATAAGAAAAGTTTCAGAAAGACAGTGGCTTGATTGCGGGACGGCTGTTAATATCGGAGCCTTGAGCTCGGGAGGGCTTAGTTGACCCTCATGAGGTTGCCTTATTTGAGTCTCGTAATCATCGAGCTTCGTGCCTAAGCGATCTGATAGAGCGGCTAACTACACCGACAGGTTAGGGAGAGCACAAGCGAGCTTAGTATTTTCTTTATGGAGGGTTGCACTTGAGTACCTGTCCACTGTTCGTTACGGGGTTTTCTTCATTCGTTTCTGGAGACCCACTGGAACTTTACCGTGCGAACACAGAAGCCTAAGAGCGAGAGGGTTGGCATGGAAACGTGGCAGAGGATAATGAGCGGACGCTAAAGTGTGTGGTGCATAACTGAAGTGTGATCTGTCGGGCTTGCCGGAAGGTCAAACTCTATATATTGTCGCCTTTTAAAGGCTATGCCTTCTGATCAAATCGTTTAGGAACGGCAAATACCCCGACAAGCGACGCAGGTGCGGCAAGAAAGACGCAATCATCGCAGCAATGCAAAAAAAATCTATAACAAACGCTCGTGTATGCCCTAATGTAGCAAAACAGGTGCCTGAGCAAGGAAAAGGCAACCAGTCCCGGTAGGCATTACGAAACCTGCCACGAAGGCTCGGGCAACCTTCACACACGAAGGATCCCAGCAAGCGCTCCCACCATGAATAGACCGCTGCCCGCGAGTGGCCCCGTACCTTCCGTTACCGGCGCTTTTTAAAGCCAGGGTTACCCCCCCCCCCCCTCCTGTCGCTTTTGTGTGTGTCCTGAATATTATCACGAAATGGTGAATGCAGTCAGGAGAGCTGAAAGGCTCCGAAAATGGTGTATAAACAAAACTCTTTATTTGGGCTGATTTGCGCCCACAGTGGACTGAATCACTCGGCGGCGGCGTAGCAACAAGCTTGCTCGGCGGTCTTCTAACAGAATGCCCAAACCTAAACACCTTCCATTCATTACTGCCTCCGCATTTGAGCCTTGTTGATATGGGCTCCAGGTCACAGTGGTGTGACTATCAATGAAGTTGCGGACTGTCTGGCAAAGGCGTCCCTCAATGGCCCCGTGCTACCTATCGTTCCGCCTACTGCGTAGATTACAGCAGCGAGCTTGCGAAGACAGAATTTGTTAAGAATGACAACTGGATCTCTTTTAAGGTCTGATGATTACCTGCAGCTGAGGTATTCGTGGGGCAGGCAATCATGCCATTCATGGCAGCTTGAGGTATCTCTATCAAGGCTCCGCTGCCGGATCTCACCCTTAAATTTTTATTTGCACAGGTCTGGGTTTGCGCTTAATCCCGTCTGTGTATTCTGTGGTAAGCACGAGACCATAGGCCTATTTTGTTGTTTTGTCACCGATACACCATGATGAGAAGAAGGCTTTTAGAGAAACCACTACAACAGCTTGGCTTTTGTTTGAGCAGCCCAGTCATATTGTCGTTTGGAGCCACCTTATTGGATACAGCCATAATCTGTTTTTACCGCCGTCCTAAATTTTTTAATAAAATCAAATCGGCTACATTGCTAATTTTTTTTAAAACATTTTTTCATATTATTTTTATTCTTACAATTATCAGTATCATTTAACGACTCGGCTATAAACATCAGCCTCGATCTCCAGAGTGCGTTATGCATTTCCCGTTTCATTTCGTTGTTCCTTTTTGTGTACTTCTTCGTTCCTTAGCATTTAATTAAATTTCGTCCAGGAAATATTTACATAAAAACCTCTCTTCGCCCCCCACTTCTTGGCCAATCCCCATATGTGGGCATGTGCCATTGTATGAGGGCAAGAAGAAGAAGAACAAGAACATAATGCCCACCGCGGTCGGCAGTGCTCGAATTAAAGCTGGTAGCGAACTTTCTAGACAAAGCGTGCAAAGTTACTAGAGCATTCTGGAACAACGTAGAATGAGCTTGGCCTGGATGCCATCAATCGAGATAAACCTGGTCGCGTCTTGCATCGCAAACAAAGCGATAAAGTGGCGTGGCAGCAGCTTTGAAGATTGAACAAACATTGCAAATATTCGGGGCATTACTCCCCTCTCGAAGAAGCATCTATCTATCCGATGCTTTAAACAAGTAAAGCGACTTGCAACAAATAAAACGGATCGTGCGAAAATAAACAGTGTGGAATTGCAGTGTCGTTTAGCGCGCATAATAAGGGTTTAGACGGACGACATGGACAGCTTCTGGTAGTACGCGGCGTCGCCGGATGCAGTCATTGCGTAAGAGATGATTTCGAATTCCCGTGCACCTAGCCAATGAAGAACCTTGTACAGGCCGAAATAGTGGCGCAAAAGCTTTCACTCAATCCACGGCGGTGAATAGGCGACCCAATCCAAACTTGGTCTTTTGTATTGTATTCCGCGTTGCGTCTTTATAGGTTGAAGTGCCTGGCGTCGGTCCGCATCTGGTCTTTGGTCCGTAATCGGGCAAGTCTTCGAGCTGCTTCTGCGCGTTGAAGGTAGGCGGCGACCTCGACGTTCTCTTCTTCGGTAACGTTAGGCAGCATGGCGTATAGCGTGGTCGAAACCTGCCTGCCGTGGACGAGCCTAAAGGGCATCATCTGGGTGGTCTCCTGCACTGCGGTTTTGTAGGCGAAGACGACGTAAGGCAGGATGACGGAGCAGGTCTTGTGTTCGGCGTCAACATATATGGCGAGCATATCGGCGATGGTTTTGTTGAGGCGCTCGGTCAGTCGGTTGGTCTGCGGATGGTATACAGTTGTCCTCCGGTGGCTGGTTTGGCTGTAACGCAGGATGGCTTGCGTAAGTTTCACCGTGAATGCTGTTCCTCTGTCCGTGATGAGCACATCGGGGGCGCCGGGTCGCAGAAAAATGCACTCCATGAGAAATTTGGCGACTTCTGCTGCTTTTCCGTTCGGTAGGGCTTTTGCCTCGGCATAGCGGGTCAGGTAGTCTGTCGCTAAGATGACTCACTTATTTCCAGACATTTACCTTGGGAAAGGGCCAACCAAGTCCATGCCGACCTGCTGAAAGGGTCTTCAGGAGAGTTCAATGGGATTCAGAAAACCTGCTGGACGAGTGGGAGGGGTCTTTCGTCGCTGAAAATATCGGCAGGTTTACACATAATGTGCATCATCGGCAGACAGCGGGGTCAGTAATACTCGTTTTAATATGCGGCGGAGGGCGCGAGTCAACCCGAGAAATCTAGCTGTCGGCTCGCCGTGTGAAGCCCGTGAAACTTATTTGCGGAGACAAGCAGGTACAACAAGGAGATAGGCTGTTTTGTTCGCTGCGAATTTCATCTTCATGAGAACATCATTCTGTACACAGAGGGAACAGAGTCCTCGCTTGATTGAGGCGGCGGGTGGAGAAACTTTGCCTTTCAAGTACTCGATGAGGCGTTTTAGGTCGGGGCCCAAGTGTTGCTCCTGTGCAAAAGACCTGGGCCTAATGGGTCCCAGAAAGGTACATCATCGTAGCCGGCTGCGAAGCATCTACAGGGGCTCGTGAGAGGCAATCAGCGTCAGAGTGCTTGCGTCCGGACTTGTAAACGACGGTGACGTCAAACTCCTGGAGGCGCAGGCTCCATCGAGCGAGGTGGCCAGAAGGGTCCCTCAGATTGGCAAGCGAGCAGAGCTCTTTGTGATCGTTGACGAGGTGAAGGGTCGTTCGTACAGGTAGGGGCGGAATTTCGACGTACTCCAGATGATGGCAAGGCACTCCTTCTCAGCTGTCGAATAGTTAGCCTCAGCCGTGGAAAGGGAGCGGCTAGCGTATCGGCTAGCGTGTCGTGGAAGCTGTTCTGGATGGCGCCGTCGTTTTGAAGGCTGTTTTCGTCGTGGTCGGGTTGTCATTTTGTGCGGCGTCAGCGCGGCGAGCGTAGCGTTTTCACGCTGAGTAGCGGGTGCAGGACCCTCGGCGTTTCGCTCGTGAGCAACGTCACCTCCAGAGGTTGCTGTCTTAAGTTTCCTCTACGCGGGCTGGGAGACGTTCCTCGTACCGCGGCTGTGTAACTGCGGCGCGCCAACGCAAAGCGCGAGGTTGACGGTGATGGTGAGCGTGAAAGGTGGTTCGGCGTGTACCCCTCTCGACGCAGGTACCCGTCAATTTTTGTGGACGTTGGCTGAAGCCTGGTCGTGGGGTGTCAATGGCAAATCCGCGAAGACCGATGCGTCGGTACGAGTAGTGACGAAGATAGTGGCTGGCCTCACCGCAATAGAAACACAACAGCCGGTTGTTGGAAGTCATCCAGGCGTCGCATTTGCTGGGACTAGAGCGTCGCTCATAGGCTGGGCGTGCGGGGACAGGGAAGCGGCGTTCGGGAACAAGCTGTTCATGTCGTAGAGGACGTAAGAGTCGTCGATGGGGCTGAAAAGTGCGTGCTGCAGCGGCGTAGGTCATCGCCTGGGGTTCTGTGGCCATCGGGGTGCCAAGTGCCTATTGCACTTCGTCTCGTAC
>JARKHS020029087.1:0-44828 GCA_030143305.2 Amblyomma americanum | reverse complement strand
GACCTACACAACTAGTTTTACCGGCAAAGTTTAGGTGTAGAGTGCAAACAATAGTGCTCGATTAGATAAGTTCTTCTTCAAGGCCTGCAGTGCATTTCAGTGGCAGCGCATTGCCCAAGCTTGTATGCTCAGAACTCTTAAAGAACCAGTATTGAATGCATATTTTCGGCTTGAAGTGACATTAACAATTGCATATAACGTGTCCACAGCGCTTTGCAGTGTTTGTTTTATTTTCTTTTTTCGCCGATTTAACATTGCTGCTTTTCAGATAAGTAGTTTGATATCTTTTGTATCATCTTTGAGGAATAGCATGACAAATAAAGGGGAGGGGAAATGCGTGATTTGGTTAGGAAGTCCCAGCCTACTAAATTCCCCTGGTGTGTATTAAATCATAGACTTCCTAAAAACAGCGCAACTGCACTTACATGTCGGAACAAGAGCATTCGCAAGTTGTTCTTGAGTAGTAGCTTTGAGGACATCACGAGAAGCAGATTGCAGCTATAGTAATAGTAACAGCGAACTGCTTTTGCTGTTTAGCCCGTAGACAGGGCTGTGCATTTCCACTCGGTGAGGAAGGGTGGCCGAGTGTTCTCGCGTCTGCACCGCAACTCTGCTTCAACATAGTACCTGTGGCGCGGTGTCTAGGCAAGTGTTCAATATTGTCTTTCTGATCCTTGAAATCATACCCGCAAAAATAAGGTTCTTGGATGACAAGCGTGTGCCCTGACTGCCGCGGCTGCGGGAACTGCCCCCATTTGGCAGCCCCGGTGCCATCTGCGATGTTGTGCAAGCGGCTACGGGAGATAATCGCTATCTCGTGCGCATAGATATCCTGCGCTGATGGTCGCTGCGGTTGGACTGCCTCAACGTGTAGCATCTGCACCAGCTCAGTGTAGCACTGACTATGCGCGAATGTTCTGCAATCTTTACGCGCATGGCGGCTGCGATGCGGCTTTGCGAGTACAAAGCAACGGTACCTTGAAGGCGTATGACGGGGAAATCACCGCCTGTCTGCTGCCAGAAGAGCCGAAGCATCTGTCTCTGGAGCACAGTGTCGTGTACGTTGTACTGTGGCAAAGGCGGGCTCTGCTGGGCGTTTACTACATGGAGGTCGACATGCAACACATAGTAGTGGTCACTCTGTGCATTACTCTTGGTAACGACCTTTTCGAGCTCCGTAGTGTGCGGGACGACAGCATCTACGATGCGATCTTTACTGCCGACCGTATCCTATGTAAGTCGCTGGTACTACAAGGAAGCGCCCTGTGTTTCGAAGCGACCCAGCATTCCTCGACGGTTGCCAAGGCTGGAAGTTCTGCTTGTGTAGCAGAAGGCATGTAAGATATCATCACTGAGTTCTCCTTCTTCTCAACATTTCAAGGGCTTGAAATTTATGGGCAAAAATGCAACGTAATAGGATATATCGAGCTTGTGTTTGTCTCTCTTCTGCCGTCCGCGCGTTTTTTGCGCTGCATATTGTCTGTTCTACGATCAACCAACATGCCCAAATTTCCACCCTTCAGCACTTCAGTTCAATGCTCATATGTGGCGCAATTCTTCTAAGTCTTCTGTTCCGATTATAGTAAAGGGAGAACCACAGAAAGGTCAGTATTGGCAATAGGTATTGTAGAGGTAGAGTGCTCCAGGGAGAATGTGTCTTAGTTACAATGTTTTATGAAACGACATAAAATTTGTCACAGTATTTACTGAAATGATACAGCCAGCGCGATGGCTCAGTAGTTCTCGTGTTCTTCTGGTGATCTGAAAGATGCAGGTTCCATTTTGGCAAAGGCGGTCGCATTTTAATACAGGAAAATTCTAGAGGCTTGTGTACTATGCGCTGTCAGTGTGCGGTAAAAAACCGCAGGTGGCCGATACTATTCCGTAGCCTTTCACTTCGTCTCTAATAACCTGTGTCGCCTTGGGTTTTTAACCCCATAAATCCAAACCAAGAGATCGAAATGACCTTTCTAGCCATGATATGCCTTGCGTTGTAAAGGACATGCGTAGGATAGAGTGGGATTTTTTTTTCAATTCCTGTTAGGTTATTTTTCTTTTTTCCGCTGTACAGGTCAACATCCCCGGATCACTGAGTGCAGACAACAGGTCGGAAGAATGCTTCTGAGGAAACTAGTCAGACCATTGCTTTAAACATTTATTTTATTATGGTGCATTCTTATGGTGCATGTATTGCTTTTTCTCAGCCTGGACAACTTGGAAATAAATTAAATTTATCTATATATTGATCGTCAAGTAATTTCCGAAAACCGTGTGGTGACCTTTATGAACGGTTGTAGGCTATCTGTCGATATACAGTGTATGCACAATCGTATATTGAAGCTTTAGTGAACAGAGGTCTATAGACAAAGGTCTGTAGCAATGCCAAGCCACATACTTACTAATGTCTGCTGACATATATAGGCCTATGCCTACTGGACCAGTAGACGTTTGCCTATAGACTGCCTATGTAAAACAATCTGCAGGAAGTGTACGGCCATAAGCCTAAAAATCACCTATGGACTGTGTTTAGCCTGTCTACACACAAAACTCAACTAAAAGTGTATGACCATAAATCAATTGATTGTCTACACACTAGTCTACAGGATTTGTCTACAGAAACTCCGCAGACTTTATACATCAATGTCTCTGGACATTGTTTGGAGCGTCGAAAATATCTTCCAAGGGCTCTTGAGCAAAACAAAACTTTGGCAGCACTTGCCAAACCAACGCAAACGCGTTTATGCTTCATTGCGCATCAAACTCGCTCCGAAGCGAACCGCGAAGCACGGCGGTCATGATACTGAAAATGGAATGAGTTCCTGATGAAGCAGAAAGCGCACACCACGGAAGGACAGCCTTTCCGCACGATGCAGACAAACAATGCACCCTTGCATTAAGCATGGAAAGCGCTTCTAGGTGTAATGACAGCGGCGCCATTCGCTGGTGCCGGCGATGAGGTGAGCATCAGATCGTCGAGATGGCTCAGCCGGAAGTGCCGACGGCCCTTCGTTCTCTGGTGTGCATCTGCTGATAGAGAGCGCTGGCATCCAGCTTCTCCCAGTTTTACCATTGGTGTACCTGTACAGATGCCAGGTATGATTAGTTTTCTCAAGCCGCTCTCTCAAAGCCTCCGAAGCTGGAACTTTTTGCAAGAGATGAATGAGAAGATAGCTTAGATTTGACATCACAGAATTCAGGGCTGATTAAAGATTGCCACACTCGACCAAATTTATTGGCTTCTATTGGCCAAACTGGAAGCAACCGAGATATTTCAGCACGAACAAAAAGATCGATGCCGCTCACGTGTAAAGAAAGGAGACGAACGCTGCAGCTTAGGGCTGAACTTGCCTTCACTCTGCAGTTGAGCAGAATCATTGGTGCAAGCCGGTATTGGGGTTACAATGGTGGGCACAGGATAGCAACCACCGCAAGCGTTCGAGATTGGCCCGAGCAGAAAGCAACAGGACCAGCCTTCCCCATACGGATACAGAGGTAAACCGTAGTGGCGTATCTAAACCCCGCGGGACGGAGAGCGGCTCGCAGCATAGAAATAGGCTTCCATCTGCCCCCAAGAACACGTATATTTGCCCTGTCTCTTATGCTCTGAGCATCCCTGTATGCTGCCGTAACACCGCCAGTGAATGCTCAATGTATAAACATGGCCACACAGTTAGATAGGCAGTTTCAGACACGGTACTTACTCCGCGTTTCATAGCCTCGTAATTCGTTCAATGGAATGCAATCATCTATATTTGACGCACGTCGGTGTTTTTAACGTCCCGTCGGAAACGAGCACGCTGAAGACACGGCCACGTAAGAGCTCTGAGCACACGTCGCGCACATCGCACACAGTACTCAACTACTCCGCTCTTCTTTTCCTCTGGCTGCTACTGAATTTTGGGTGGAAAACTTAAAGCCGTTTTTATCTGCCATGTCATTAGTTTGTTTACTGTCAGTTGTATTTGTCTCTCGCTAGTTGCTACGTTTCAGGACCTGCAGACTGGTTGAGGATCATCAACGTGGACTGAATACAGGATTGACTTCGGGGTTATTTTAGTTATGAAATTCATAATTATAATAAATAGTGTCGTCCTTAATATGCAGCCCTGAGGTGCTCCTTTCTCCTGAATGAACTTCTTTGACAGTGCTGAGCCTAGGCGTACACGAAAAGAATGATTGGAAAGGAGGTGATTTAGGCAGCTGAAAAACTTACCGCGGATACCCAGGTCGCCTAGGTCGGGGAGGATACCAAATCTCAAGGCTGTCAAGGCTGCTCTCTTCCATGCTTGGTGCATTATTACTTTATTTGCCTATGTGCCATAAAACAAAAAGCAACAACAACTTGATGGAACGACTTGATGGAAGGGGACCTGAGGCGGATCAATAGGCTGCAGTAGGCCAGCTGGATTAGTCGGCGGCGTCTTGCGACGCTGGAACTCGCAGCAAGTTCTTACGTAATGCCTCAAAACTGCGGTAACCCTGGGCCAGTAGTACCTTTGCCGTATTCGTGCCAAAGTTCGACAAAAATCCAGGTGACCAGAAGATAAGTCCTCATGGCACGCCTGCAAGACTTCGTCGCAAACAGCCGTAAGCAAGGCGAGTTTATCTACTCGTTTATCTACAGCTTCCGTCGGGCTGTAGTTTTTCTTATACAGGATGCCGTCGCGTAAACAGAACGACGACACTTCGGGTGAGAAGATTCGTGGGGAAGACTGAGCGCTTCCTTCCAGATACTCAATGAGAGGCCGTAGTTCACTGTCGTCTCTTTGGTGTGGAATGAGAATGGACGTGGAGATGGCGCCAAGAAAAACTGAATCGTCGTCGGAGTCAGGTTGGGGGTCCTCAATAGGGGCACGAGACAAACAGTCGGTATCACTGTGCTTCCTGACAGAGCTATAGGCGATGGAGACATTCAATTCCTGATGTCGACGGCTCCAGCGTGCAAGCAGTTCCGACGGATATATGAGGTTCGCCAGCCAACACTGCGAGTGGTGGTCAGTGACGACCCTAAAAGGGCGGCCATATACGTACGGGCGAAATTTAGTCACTGCCCACACAATGGCCAGGCATTATTTTTCGGTGGTGGAATAGTTCGCCTCCGATCGTGACAAGGTGCGGCTCGCTTATGCGATTACGCGTTCGAGACCATCCCGCCACTGCACAACGACCGCACTGAGGCCGATGTAGCCTGCGTCTGTGTGCAATTCCGTGGCGGCCGACTCGTCGAAATGTCCAAGGATGGACGTACTTTGGAGACGAGTTCGGAGGTCTTCAAAGGCGTTCTGTTCTTCCAAGCACCAGAAGAACGTTTCGAAACCTTTCATGAGGCGGGTGAGGGGCTCAGCGATCTGGCAGAAGGGCACAAAACGCCGATAATAGGCGCAGAGACCTAGAAAGCAGCCACACTTCGCTTATCGTAGGGCACAGGAAAAGAAGCCATGGCGGCAGTCTTATCGGGGTCGGGGCTAACCCCTTTAGCACTCAATGTGGCACAGAAACTTCAACTCTTCGAAAGCGAAGTGACACAATTCGGGCTTGAGGGAAAGACCGGCCGGCCGAATGGCTTCGAAACCAGCACACAGGCGCCTCAGATACTGTTCGAACGTATCAGAGAAGATGACAACGTCATCCAAGAACACGAGACAGGACTGCCATTTCAGATCGGCAAGAGCGGTGTCCATCAGCTGGAAGGTTGCAGGATCCGAGCACAGGCCAAAAGGGAGCACCCGGAATTCGTACAGACCGTCTGGTGTAGTAAAGACGGTCTTTTCCCGGTAGCGTTCGTCAACCTCGATTTGCCGCTGCGTAAATCTAGCGAAGATAAGTACTTGGCGCGGCGCAGCCGGTACAGGAAGTCATCAATGCGCGGCAGAGGGGAAATACCCTTTTTTGTGACTGTGTTTAAACGTCGGTAATCAATGCATAACCGTAGGAATCCATCTTTCTTTGCTATTAAGAACAAAAGGCGACGCCCACGGGCTCGTCGACGCCTGTATCACGTCGTCCTGGAGCATGTTTTGAACTTGGCGGCGAATGGCATCAAGCTGCTTCGAATAGAGGCGGTAAGGCGGCTGACATAGCGGTCGCTGGTTGGCGTCGACTATAATTCGGTGCTTTGTGAGCAGTGCCTGGCTAACCTTAGAGGTCGAGGCAAAGAAGTCGCAGAAAGACTGGATAACGCTTTCGATGCTGCGTTTCTGATTAGACGGCAGGTTCGGTGTTCACTTCAGTTTTTATGGGAATGGTCGGTGCCTACACTGATGCCGAAGCTTCGGACAAAACGTGGTGTCCCGCGAATTCGCTGAGTTCTTCGATGTACGCAATAACTGTTCTGCCAGGCAAAAACTAAGGTTCACAGCCAAAATTGGTCACCAAAAGTTCGGTTCGGCCATTGTTCAGTTCAACAATTCCGCGAGCAACAAATACTTGCCGAACAAGGAGCAGCGACATGTAGGTTTCAGCGATGCCACGAGTTACGGTGTGTTATCGCTATCAACGGTAACAAAAATGCTAGCTCTTGACGGGATCAATACGTGGTCGTCAAAGACGCGTAACTTAGTCCCGCGTGGCTCGGGACCACCGTCAACAGGGGGTTGAGAGGAAAATGGCACGACCAGCTCCTGAATGTTGATGACAGCACCGTACTCCAGAAGGAAAAACAAACCGAGTATCATGTCTTTGGAGCACTCGGGCTGCACAGCAAAGCAACCAGGGAAAGTATCACCGCGGATCTGTATTCGTGACGTGCAGACGCCAATAGGCGTGACCACATACATGGCCGCCGGCAGTGCGGATCTGCGGTACAGACCAAGGTGTCAGAACCGTTCTGAGGGCCGTCGCTAACCGACTGCTCATTACAGAAAAATCAGCGCCGGTATCCACAAGTGCGCTGACATCGCGATTATCATTGATTACTGAGATTTTGGCAGACAACAGTCGGTTACAACACGTCGTTGTTGTTGAGGTCGTCGGGTGAGCTTGTCGTCGGTCGGGTCGCAGCAGTGAATCGTCGATTTCGGCAGACCATTCGGTCACAGCGTGTCGTAGTTGAGGTCGTGAGGTCGAGTATTCGTCGGTTGGATCGCAGCGGCGGATAGTCGGGTGGAGTCTCTTGACATGATCCAATAGCGGCGGCCCTACTCCCGGAGGACGCCGTCTTCAGTTTTCCCGATGTGGGGACGTGCCTCTGAACTGGCCAGAAGAAGACGGGCGGCTTTGAGAAGAAAACTGTCTTGGGGATGGCGACCGGGACTGGCGTCGCTGCGAGGTCAATGGCTGCACGTTATCGGACAGGTGCTGCTCGATGTCCCGAGGCCGTTCTCCGTAGGGTGATCGAGGGGTGTCAGGTGAAAACTCTCTCAAGCCCATTCTGCGGTAGGGGCAGTGGTGGAGGATGTGGCCGGGTTCCCTGCAGTGGAAGCAGAGCGGCCTATTGTTTGGCGTACACCAAACGTGCGCTTTGCTCATGGTGGGCCGGGACTCCTGCGGTACGGCGGGTACAGATGCAATTGGGTGCCGCAGGGATGGCACAGGAGTGACGGGGGAAAAAGCTTGCCTCTCTGGCCCAGGGCGGCTTTGTAGTACTTGACTGTATGTCATCACATAGGGCGCCGGCCGCGCAGCTGGTGGCGACTGATCTGCTCGCCGGACTTCATCTCGGACCGCGGCCGCTATGGCAGAAGCTGGCCTGTGGAGCTTCAAAGCGAAGCTTCTCGAGTTCTTCGCGCATCAGGCTCCTCACAAGCTCTCGAAGCTCCTCAGTGGGTAGCGACGTGGGCGTAGATTGGTGAGCGGCTGCTACATTAGCCTGACGGCCGTAGTGCGCGCCCCGTTCTTGCAAAGAACGCTCCATTCTTGTTGCCTCCTTGGCAAAGACGCCCACCGTTCTTGGCTGGTCACGTACTAGTCCGGCAAAATATTGCTCTTTTACGCCGCGCATTAGGTGACGTACCTTCTGGCCTCGGGCATAGCAGGGTTGGCGCGATTGAAGAGTCGCGTCATGTCCTCGATGAACATGGCGACGCTGTCGTTCGGCTGCTGCGACCTTGATTTCAAGGCAATTTCGGCCTTCTCCCTTCGTTCGCTGGTGTTGAACGTGGCTTAAAACTCCTAGCGAGAGATCTCCCAGTTAGTGAAAGAAGCTTCGTGGTTCTCGTACCAAGTCTTGGCCGAGTCCTGTAGTGCGAAGTGCACGTTCCGTAATTTGCGCTCGCCGTCCCACTCGTTGAACCCCGCCACACGGTCAAACCTGGCCAACCAGTCTTCGAAGTCCTCAAACCGATAACCGTGGAATGATTGGGGCGGTCTGAGGTGTGTGAAGGATGAACGGCTGGGCATTCCCGGAATGCTGACTTATCTGGCTAGCCGCAGCGGACGTCATGGTCCTTACCGAAGGTGTTTGTTGGCCGAACTCTGGTTGCAGGCCTCGCAGGCGGCGGCTCGCCTTGTGGACTGGTGTTGTAGCCACGCGTTGAGAACTGTCTCCAAGAGTGTCCTCGAGGTCAGCGTACATGTGCCGTTACCCCGCACTTCCACCAAATATGCCATCGAGAAATGGCTGAGGTACGCAGGGCTGGTTTAATTATACGCGCAAGACGCTGTTGGGAAGCACAAGGCAGCAGGAAGTTCGAGAGATGAAGACGAGAAAACACCTAGTCCCGACATGGCTCAAGGTTTGCAACTGCCCCGTAATACAGTTCAGCCGCGATACGGCGCCACTATAGGAGTTGGTAGTCTGGCAATATGCTTTCTCTTCATCAAAGAAGACTGCAAGACACTGCTGTTTGTGTATAAAACCCTCTCTGTGTTTTCGAGGGGAACTACATGGTCAGTAGTTTTTGATGCCTTTTTGAAACAGAATTGATGGATGTCAGGAAGTTTGCAGGATTCAAGAGCTAACTGTGGTCATATATTCATGACACTTTCCTAGGATTTGTCGAGACCACCTGTAAGTGCTATTGTCCGGTAGCTACTAGGGAAATTGGTGGTTTTCCAGGTTTCACGAATGCCACTATCACGACTTTTCCACTCCACAGGTATTTTTTCCTTATACGAATATTTGTTTAAACGAAGTTCAAGACAGTCTCTACGGCAGGCTGGGAATGGTGGACAAGCGCTTTATTGTGTATCTGGTCTGTTCCTGGAACAGTCTTTCTTCCTTAAGGTAGTTCTATTAAATGGAGAGTGATCAAATTGTTGTGCTGTTCATTTCCAGCTCCACTTGTTGCAAGTCTTTGTTTTTCGACTATATATTTATTTTACAAATAACTGCGTATAGTGTGATGAAATTGAAACTGTGGCGATGTATTCCCCCTAAAATTCTGCCTATTCATTTATGCTTGTTTGTGTGCCAGGTATTGTTGAAAAAGGAATTGTAAACGGTGGGAAGTTGCCATTTAATTTTACAACGTTATCCAGAATTTTAGAGATGTGATTTGACTGTTTATAGACAAAACATAACTGTGCCATGAGGCTTTCTCCACACTGCGAAGGATGTACCGAGCTTTAGCTCCTACCTTTTTAAAACTTACGAGGTTCTGTTGTGTTGGGTGCCTACGAAATTTACCCCAAGCTTTTTTGTGAATTTGTTTTGCTTCGCTGCAGTTTTGTGTACACCAAACTTTGTGGTGTTATCGCACCACTCATGAAGACTGAGTAATAGCCAAGTGTGTGGCAGTTAAGATAAATTTCGTCTACTTTTCATTTATCTGATCAACGCTCAGATTTTCTTTAACCATTTTTTCTAATGCGGTTTTGGCTCTTAAAAGTTTCCAGTCAGCGAAATGAAGCCTCCAACGTCGCGTTTATATTAGGATGATTTCCGGTGCAGATGTTAAACTGATTATTCACCGCTCCCGTATATGTTTTCAATGACGTCCCATTTAAAGCTGCTAAAAACAGATGGTGAACTAAAACACAAATCTAAAAGCACATTTTCCACGAGGTAGGGGTGCAGTATGTCTATATTTAGAAGACATAGGTTATTTGTTAGAACACAATGTTCAATTGTTTGGCCTTTGAGTCGCAGCGTTTGCTTCCCAAAAAAAAAAGAAATGTGCGTTAAATTCCCCAACTACCAGAAAGGGCCCTGGAAGTTAATCGATCAGTACTTGTAGATCACGAACTGTTAATGTTAAATGTGTATTAAGATGTAAGGAACAGATTCTTAGTGTTTTGTAGCGGACGATCCACACGGCAACCGAATGAAGTTTTGTTTTCAGTTTGTTTTCTTGAGCAGGGACTCCGCTTTCAAGAATTGCGACGCCTCCCGAAAGTCTATGTGCCTGCTCGCAATAGTGTAGATGTTTTCTAATGTTCCAGGTTGTTCACGTGTTGCAGATGAAGATTGGTTTCCTCAGGACATTAAGCTACGGGCAACATTGATCCTAAATTATATTGTATCACTGCAATTACTCAGCAGTTTTCTACCGTTTCAGTGAACTAAAAAAAAGCTATGTTTATGTTTCTAAGTGGAGGAGGAGGAGAATGAAGAAAGGCAGGGAGGATTATGGAATAATAACCGAGTTTGTGCCCTGCACGGGAGGAAAGCGGTGAGAGGATAAAAAGATGCAGAGAAAATAGAGTACCAGGAAAATGAAGTCAGTATACAAAGTCAGCAAGAGTTCGGTAAAATATCCTGCCTATCAAGCAGGCCAGAAGTTCTCAAGAAGCGGAGCAGTGCATTGGAGGCCTTCACCGCAGATGTCATATTCAGGGCTATCAGCCGTACTCATTAAGAAGGAGTAATGGTTGGTGGAAGCTAGTATACAGCTTGCCACAGTCGACACAGCAAAGCTTCTTCACGTCGTGGTAGGCACGATGTAAGCCGGATTTTCTGATGGGTGGGCATAAAAGGTGATCTACTTGTGTTCTGGGCCCGTTATCAGGGCTCTGTCTATTTTTCAACCAAAAGAGCTGTTTCGCCACCCCATAGCGGGCGGAGTGGCAGTTGCATCCGTCACCTCGATAGAGGTGCTGAGGGCTGCGGAGAAGCGGCAGTTTTGCGGGTTTCAGGCGTCACCGGACGAAGTGAAGTCCTGCGGGATGCCGACCCATGGACCAGTGCTCTCTACTTTGCTCTGGCGATGGCCTGGGCGCGGATGGCCCTGCTATATGCCCGGTAAAAGTGGCCTCGGCAGGTGCCGCAGTGCTGCGGGGTGCGCGGCCCCTGCGCACCACATCAGTAAAGTTGGATTTTACTTTGTAGGTGAATGTGTTCTTTAGCACAATTCGCCTCTAGCTTCTTTAAACGAAATGTTTTCTTTGATCCTTATGGTGGTTATTGCTTTTTCTTCCAGGCCTGACACCACCTGGAGTATGCAGCGTGGTCTCCTTCACTGTTAGCGCAGCGTAGGGCTGCGTCGCATTTTTTAGAATGATGGTCCTTCGAACCGTATTCCGTACAGCTTTTGCTGCCGCAGTACACCTATGATCCGTGGCCAAACCTTTGGCAATGCAGCATCTTGGGGGCTAGGGTTGTAGTGCATGACATATGCTTTAAGGTACCCAACTTCGATGATTTCAGGCAAGGTGCTGGCGTTAAACGCAACTACCATGTGTTTAGTATCTATTTATTTGTTTTTCTGCGCATTTTGATCATTTAGACGTCAATTACATTTTGGTGTTTGAGCCCTTGAAGCGTTTCATTTTCTGTTAGATAATTGAAGTCAATTTTATTGATTACGGCTCGGACTGAGTTATGAGATCCGTGGGGAGTCACGGAGATAGCAATGTTCCCTACAGATGTAATGTTTGAGACTTTCGAGCACTGGCTATTCTCGCGCATTTCTAGCAGAAAAGCACCGCTGGCCTTTTTTGATACCTTGTATCCCGGGCCCAAGGCATCTTTTAGGCCAATTCCTCTGAAAAACACGCCTGAAGCGTAAAGGGTTTTTCTGCCCGCCATAGAGCGCGCGTCCGCCGTATGGCGGCGCTTTCAGATGACCCTGTAGCTGACGATACGCAGGCAGCACAAAATTTTCTTATGACTGCTGTTGCTGCAAAAAGTATGCCTTCTGGTGCGCTGTTTCTTATACTATTTGCGTGGTGCGTTTACTGTTACCGTCTGACGAGTGACGCGTTGATGACTGCAGTTACTGGAGGGAGTAGCGAGCGAAAATGCGTTGCTGTTGCGTTTCGTTTTGCATGTCTACTCAGCGAAACAAGAAGCCCGGCGTTTCGTTCCATAAAATTTCTGCCGACTGATAACTCCGGGAAAGATAGCTCAAAGTAATTCGAAGAAAGAACTGGCAGCCAAACACACCACGAAATTAGTCTGCATATTGTGGCTTGCATTTCCACCCAAAGAAATGCTACTGTACATGGTTTGGCTGCCCAGCAAGAATGGGGTGGACTCTTTTAACCGACGTCCGATTAGTGTTACATGGCCTCAGGAAGTTCGTTGATATCATGCTCAAAGACCGAACTCATCTTCAAAGGCCACTGGACACATGCTTGCTCTACAACTAGTGTAAATAAAATCGCGGGTTTGCCTGTCCCGACCCCTGAGAACAAGGATAGCGGCCACAGGGAAGCACTACTGCATAATATATGCAAGTTCAACAAACCGTTGCTAACAAACCATGCACTTGACATTACAGACAAGAACATAGTGGCGGAGATGCCAGAAACCTCTTCCCCGAAGATTCTTGAAACTGCAGTAAGAAACGATATCCGCCGCCTTCATCGCATCGACGCAAGCCATTTTTCCTTGTAAGCGCGCACGTGTCTGTGCCTACAAGTGCAGTTTTTTTAATATTGAAAATTAAGTACCTTGCCGTGTCTGATACTCCCCTTGTTCCAGTGGTCATTTCATCAAAGCACGTGCTTGACATTTGAAGAAATCCGGTCAGTCAGGCCTGCTGTGTTACTCCCAACGTGACTGTGCGCGTGTGCATCGCACCGGAACCTTGTGACCTGTGTTTCTTGCGGAAATAATAGAGAATAGGGGCATGAGTTTATTTGAATTTTGTCAACGTTATTCAAGGAGGTACCGCTCGGCGAAAGCTCGTCGAAAAAATGAGCAGAAACAGCGCAGGCTGGGCCTTCCAAGATCTGCTTCACCCGATCGAAATATGCCTCGCAATGCTCCGCAACAAGATTGTAACAAACGCGCGTTTCGCAAAGTTCGAAGAACATTAAAAATGAGGGATATGCCCCCTGCGGGCCAACGACTCCCCAGGCAGGTCACCGCGACGTCTCCTGCTTCTATCCACTGAGCTCCATGCAGTCCTCCTTTCCCACGGGTCACCTGGCTACAGTTGAGAGCTCATGTAATTCAGGACTTCCGCCTGTCCTTATTCAGAATATCTCATCGATTATTTTTCCTTTTTGCTTGTCCGAAGTAGTTATTGATTTCTTGCCATTGGCAGCAGTACTATACACAACCATGCATCGTTCAGTGTAAATGCTTGTTTTGCTGACTTTGTAACCACTTCAAGCACATGTTGCAATATGAATGTTTCAAAAACGTGTTTTTTGTCATTAACAAAATAAAAGTTGTTGCTTACAGCCCGAAAATAAGGACGAAGCAGCATGATCGGGCGCCGCCCATCACAGTCTACCAGCCATTGAAACTGAAATTGTATGTATGTATGTATGTATGGATGGATGTATGTATGTATGTATGTATGTATGTATGTATGTATGTATGTATGTATGTATGTATGTATGTATGTATGTATGTATGTATGTATGTATGTATGTATGTATGTATGTATGTATGTATGTATGTATGTATGTATGTATGTATGTATGTATGTATGTATGTATGTATGTATGTATGTATGTATGTATGTATGTATGTATGTATGTATGTATGTATGTATGTATGTATGTATGTATGTATGTATGTATGTATGTATGTATGTATGTATCTATGTATGTGTGTATGTGTGTGTATGTATGTATTGTCAAGGCGTTTATTTGAAGCACAGGTCGGTTGGTCTTGGTTGTCCGGTGACACGACGGGCACACTGACAGGCGTTGTTCGAAAAACCCAGCTGCACTTCGTCTGCTTCTTCGTTGTCCCTCTTGAACTCGTCCGCTTCTTCGCTGCGCTGCGCCTGTCGGTCCCATTACAATTACTCTCCCTCCGAAAAAGGAGCCATCCTGGCGACTTACGGAGAAGAGAGGATGGGCGGGTCATAGTAAGGCTTGAGGCGCTCAACGTGCACAGTTTCGCGCCCCCGGCGACGGTGGTCCGAAGAGGGAACGAGCGGCTCAACGATATAAGTCACCGGAGAAGTTTGGTGGACAACCCGGTAAGGTCCGTGAAAGCGAGACAGTAGTTTCGTGGCGAGGCCGGGAGTGGAGGAAGGCACCCAGAGCCAAACGAGGGCGCCAGATGGGTATGACGCTGGAGGGTCCGGGGAATCCCGACGGTGCTTCTGATCCCATTGTTGCTGTGTGGTGAAAGAGCGGGCAAGTTGCCGGCATTCTTCGGCATACAGGTGAGCTTCGGAATTAAGGTGGTCTCGGAAGGGTCAGGGTGATAAGGAAGGATGGTGTCCATGGTGGACGTAGGCTCCCAGCCATATAAGAGGAAGAAAGGAGAAAACCCCGTTGTTGTCTGAATAGCTGTGTTATACGCGTACGTGACGAACGGGAGCACTTGATCCCAGTCGGAGTGGGCGGTGTCAACGTACATGGCGAGCATGTCACTCAGAGTGCGGTTGAACCGCTCAGTCATGCCGTTGGTCTGGGGGTGATAGGCGCTGGTGTAGCGATGAACGATTTGGCATTGTTTGAGCAGGGCCTCGACGGCGTCCGAGAGAAAAACACGGCCGCGGTCACTTAGAAGTTCTTTCGGGGCGCCGTGACGAAGAACAAGACTGTGTAGAATGAAGTGAGCGACATCGTTTGCGGTAGCAGATTTGAGAGCCGACGTTTCGACGTAACGGGTGAGATGGTCAACGGCAACGATGATCCACCGATTATTAGCCGAAGTAGTTGGAAGCGGGCCATAAAGATCAATGCCGACGCGGTCAAAGGGACGGCCAGGGCAAGGTAACGGCTGCAAAGGAGCGGCGGCGGGGTGGGGAGGTTTCTTGCGACGTTGGCAGGCGGTGCACGACCGAATGTACTGACGTATGTAGCGGTACATACCTCGCCAGTAGAATCGCTGACGAAGGCGAGCATATGTGTTCAGTACACCGGCGTGGCCGCATTGTGGAGTGGAGTGAAAAGAGGCACAGATTGTAGCACGGAGGTGTCGAGGGATGACCAACAGCCACTTCCGGCCGTCGGGGAGGTAATTACGGCGGTATAAGAGGCCATCACGAACGGCGAAGTGGTGGGCTTGGCGTCGAAGGGTCCGGGTCGAAGGATGCGGCGAGGGAGTGTTCAGGAAGTTTAGCAGCGAGGTGATCCAAGGATCCTTCAATTGTTCGGAGAGCATATCAGGGATGTTGAACGAAGAGAATTCGTAGGCACAGACGAGGGCAGAGGTTGACTCGCATGGGAGTGGTGAACGAGAAAGGGCGTCGGCGTCCGAGTGCTTGCGGCCGGAGCGATAAATGACGTGTATATCAAACTCCTGGAGACGTAAAGCCCAGCGGGCGAGTCGGCCAAAAGGATCTTTGAGGGAGGATAGCCAGCATAGGGCGTGGTGGTCTGTGACGACATAGAAGGGCCGGCCGTAAATGTAAGGGCGGAACTTGGCAATTGCCCAAATGATGGCGAGACATTCTTTTTCTGTAACAGAATAGTTTGATTCCGCCTTGGTGAGGGCGCGGCTGGCGTAAGCGACGACGTATTCCGGATACCCAGGCTTTTGCTGGGCAAGAACTGCGCCCAACCCCGCACCGCTCGCGTCAGTGTGAACTTCTGTCGGACAGGCGTGATCAAAATGGCGAAGGATGGGGGGAGAGACCAGCAGGCGGCGTAAAGTGCTGAACGCGGTATCGCAGGCGGGGGACCAAGACGAAAGGTTCGGGCTGCCGGCAAGAAGCTGCGTTAAAGGGGCGATGATACTGGCGAAATTTCGAATGAAGCGGCGAAAATATGAGCATAAGCCTATAAAACTGCGAAATTCTTTTAAGGTGGTTGGTTTGGGGAAGTCAGCGACGGCGCGAAGTTTGGCAGGGTCAGGAAGAACGCCGTCTTTGGAGATGACATGGCCTAATATTGTGAGCTGCGTTGCACCGAAGTAACATTTTTTCAAGTTTAGTTGGAGGCCGGCGTCAGTAAGGCTAGTGAGTACGCGCTGAAGGCGGTGCAGATGGGAAGGAAAATCTTTGGAAAAAACGACAATGTCATCAAAGTAACACAGACAAGTTTCCCATTTGAGGCCACTGAGAATAGTGTCCATCATCCTTTCGAATGTGGCTGGAGCATTGCAGAGGCCGAATGGCATCACATTGAACTCATACAAGCCGTCTGGGGTGACGAAAGCGGTTTTCGGCCAGTCGTTCGCCGCCATCGGGACCTGCCAGTAGCCGGAGCGTAAGTCGAGGGATGAAAAATACTCCGCTCCCTGCAAGCAATCCAGTGCGTCGTCGATTCGGGGTAGAGGATACACATCCTTGCGTGTGATCTTGTTGAGACGGCAGTAGTCCACACAGAACCTGATGGAGCCGTCTTTTTTTGTCACCAAGACAACAGGAGAGGCCCAAGGGCTGTGAGAAGGCTGTATTATGCCGCGCCGAAGCATGTCGTCAACATTGTCACGGATGACGCGGCGCTCGCTCGGCGAGACTCGGTACGGTCGCTGACGCAAGGGAGCGTGGGTACCAGTGTCAATTGTGTGAGAGACGGCCAATGCGCGCCCCAAGGAGGGCTGGGAAAGGTCGAAAGAGTTGCGGAAGCGGCAGAAAAGTTCCAAGAGTTGGTCACGGTAAGCGGACGGAAGGTCGGGAGCGATGTTACGACGAAAGACGTCGATGGAAATCGGATCGGGCGCTGTCGCACAACAGGCTAAGGCAGTAACTGGGGAGCAGGCACGGGTATCGGAGAACTCGGAAGCAAGAGCAGGGTCCAGTTCTTCAATAGAGCCGAGGCATTCGCCGCGAAGAACAAACGACGGGTAAGAAAATGGGTTGGTGACATAGATGGCGCAGTGGCCATCGGAAATCGAGACAACGGCGAATGGAATGAGGAGGCGCTGATGGCGAGTGGGTGCTGCGGTAGGTGTGAAAAGAACAGGGCCGCTGAGGAAAGAGTCGGGGCGGAGCGGAACGAGGGCTGAAGAGGAGGGAGGTATGTCGGTGTCGGCAGCTACAAGAAGCTTAGCGGAGCGCACAGGTAGGTCACACAACGAAACATCACACAGGGGAGAAAGCTCAAGTTCCGCACGGGCACAATCAATCACTGCACGGTGGGTCGAGAGGAAATCGCAGCCGAGGATGACATCGTGAGAGCAGGCGGTCAGCACAACAAACTCGATGGTATAGGCGACGTCGTTGATAGAAACGCTGACCGTGCAGGCTGCGATGGGGTGGATGCGCTGAGAGGTGGCCGTACGTAGTGAAAAGTCAGACAGCGGCGTTGTCACCTTACGAAGTTTGCGGCGAAGAGCATCACTAATTACTGACACTGCAGCACCCGTGTCGACGAGCGCGAGAACCCTGGACGCGTTCAACAGACACCTCAATCACGTTAGCAGGAGAACACGGAGGACTTAAAAAGTTGACAAAACACGCAGTTCTTGCCTCCTGAACTGCGTTAGTCAGTTTTCCTCTGGGAGAGGGGCCGGGCGGCGGAGCATCGGAGAAATGGAACGTCGACGAGGGGAAGGCGAGCGACGAGTAGGGTACTGGGAGCGATGTGTAGAGGAGGCAGAAGAGACATTAGGCAAGGGCGGCCCGGAATCGTAGCGGAAATTGCGCATGAAATCGCCAGAACGAGGAGATCGCTGACGGCAAAAGCGTGCGACATGGCCCGGAAGACCGCAGGAATAGCATATCGGTCGATTGTCCTCGGTACGCCAGGGGTTCGTAGGGTTTCGGCGGGGTCGGCGAACTGGGACCGGCGGCGGGGGTATAGACGGCGGTGGGGCATAAAAGGCCGGGCTGCTAGGGTAGGCGGCAGAGGTGGGCGAGCGCCGTGTACCGGTGACTGCTTCAGCATAGGTGAGCGGCGCTGCCGCAGGAGGAGGTGGGGGACTGGATGGCAGAACTGCAGCGACCTGCTCCTGAATAGCACGACGGATAGTGGGCGTGAGAGATGGCGCCAGGTCGTGCGGAGGGCAGACGGGGTCGGGAATGTGATGCAGCAGAGAAAGCTGGCGAGCGATCTCTTCGCGGATGAAGTCTTTAACCTGCTGCATGAACAGGGACTGCTCAGCAGACGAGCCACCAAGGGCCAAGCCAGCAAGACCCCCCGCAGGCGCGCCGGACTGCCGCGTAGATGCGCGTTGCTTGCGGAGTTCGTCGAAGCTTTGGCACAGCTGGATGACGGTAGCGACGGAGGTGGGGTTCTTCGCCAGCAGCATCTGGAAAGCGTCATCGACTATGCCTTTAAGTATGTGGTTGACTTTATCCCCTTCGGACATGGAGGGGTTGACACGCTTGCACATGTCAACGAGGTCCTCGATGTAGCTTGTGAACGTCTCGGAAGGGAGCTGAGATCGAGCACGAAGACGTTGCTCGGCGCGAAGCTTCCGGACGGCGGGGCGGCCGAAAACGTCGGCGAAGCTTGTTTTAAAGGACGACCAGGCGGGAAGGTCGGCCTCATGGTTGCGAAACCATAGGTTGCCAACGTCCGTTAGATAGAATAGGACGTTGCTAAGTTTCACGGAATCGTCCCACCGATTGTAAGTGCTGATGCGCTCATAGGAGGTATGTATGTATGTATGTATGTATGTATGTATGTATGTATGTATGTATGTATGTATGTATGTATGTATGTATGCATGCATGTATGTATGTATGTGTGTGTGTATGTGTGTGTGTGTATGTATGTATGTATGTATGTATGTATGTATGTATGTATGTATGTATGTATGTATGTATGTATGTGTGTGTGTGTGTGTGTGTGTGTGTGTGTGTGTGTGTGTGTGTGTGTGTGTGTGTGTATGTATGTATGTATGTATGTATGTATGTATGTATGTATGTATGTATGTATGTACGTACGTACGTATGTATGTATGTATGTATGTATGTATGTATGTACGCACGTACGTGCGTACGTATGTATGTATGCATGCATGCATGCATGTATGTATGTATGTATGTATGTATGGATGGATGGATGGATGGATGGATGGATGGATGGATGGATGGATGGATGGATGGATGGATGGATGGATGGATGGATGGACCGACGGACGGACGGGCGGACGGACGGATGGATACGGCTGAACCATTTAAATCGGGCGGTGGCTCGAGCCACCTAGCCATGACATGATATTTTACTCTTCTCTTGATTTTAGCCACCACTCAGATAACCTTCGCTCGGTTATTTCTACCCGCTTAAAATCTACTTTCCCTTCACGGTCCTTACACCCCAATGCCTTGGATAAATTAGCCCCGCTGCTTTCCACTGTAGGGTGAAGCCCTTTATACAAAAGTATCAAGTGTTCAGCCGTTTCCTCCTCCTCTCCGCACGCAACGCACAACGTGTCTATCTCGTGGTACCTGACTCTATATGTTTTAGTACGCAAAACTTCTGTCCTGGCCTCAAACAACAAAGAGCTTACCCTACAATTATCATAGATATTTTTTTGGCAATTTCCTGCTTAAAAATCCTTTATGTTCCCAGTGCTGATTTCGTCACCATCCCTGTTTTCCGCAGTGCTCTCTCTATTTCTTTAACCTTTTTCTTAATCGATAATTGCTGATTTGCCCCCTACTGCTGTCCAGATATTTGCTTTTCAATGTTATAGTTCGCTTTCTCCATTTCGTACCAACATTCCTTATATACAGGTATCTGAAAACTTTCCTAGCCCACTGATTTTCCCCGATTTTGCTCAATCGCTCCTCAAATGCTATCTTACTGCTAGCTTCTCTGCTCTCGAACGAGGCCCATCCCATTTCATCCTGTACCCAATGATTTGGTGTATTGGCATGAGCTCCCAAAGCTAGCCTCGCTACACCACGTTGCTTAATTTCTAACCTTGCTTGAACATCTGGTCTCATGCACAGGACCGCATTACTGAAAGTCAGGCTAGGAACCATCACCCCTTTCTAGATCCCTCTTACCACTTCATACCTATTGTAATTCCACAGTGCCCTATTTTTCATGACAGTTGCATTCCTACTATCTTTATTCATTACATATTTTTCATGCTCTGTCAGATACTCAGCACCGTTATTGATCCACACCCCAAGATACTTGTGCTCATCCACTACTTCTAGCGTGAACTCCTGTATGCTATGCTCGCTTACCTCATCTCTAAATATCATGACTGCAGATTTTCCCTTACTAAACTTGAAACCTAATCTATCTCCCTCTGTACCACATATGTCTAGCAACTTCTGTAAATCTTCCTTGTTTCAGCCATTAGCACTATTTCATCGGCGCATATTAGTCCCGGTAATGACTGTTTGATCATTTCTCCTTGCTTCAAAAAAGAAAGGTTGGAGCCTAGTCCGCTCCTCTCTAGCTTGTCCTCCAACCCTTGCAGATACATAAACAACAAAGGAGACAGGGGACATCCTTGCCTAAGCCCCCGCTGTATCTCTACAGGCTCTGATACCTTTTTTTCCAGTTTATAAGCGGTCTGCTAAATCTCTAAATACCATTTAAAAGATCATTTACACCATCTTCCACATCTAATGTGCCCAGTATGTCCCACAGATACTCTTGAATAACGTTTTCATAGGTTCCCTTAATATCCAGAAATGCTAGCCATAGGGCCTGTGTTCGTTTTCAGCAATCTCTATACACTGCGTCAATGAAAACAGTTTGTCCTCCAACCTCCTTTGTTTCCTGAACCTATTTTGTAACTCCCCTAGCACCCCCTCGTTCTCCACCCAAGCCTGCAATCTGTCCTTTATAATCTGCATCACCACCCTGTAAACCACAGATGTCACTGTTATGGGACGGTAGTTACTTACGTCAGCTTTGTCCCCCTTTCCCTTATATATCATGTTCATTCTACTTAATCAGCATTCATCAGAGACTTTTCCATCCACTATCATTTTATTCACTGCCTATATTAATGTTTGCTTGGATTTTGGTCCTAACTTCTTTATCAACATAATCGTGATACCATCTGGTCCTGTTGATGTGCCACTAGGAACCTTCTTCTCTGCCCTTTCCCACTCGCTTTGTCCAAGTGAAGCTATTGCAGTAACCGGTCTATCCTCCTTCGATAAATTATGTGCAACATTTCTTTATTTAAATTTTTCTGCAATTCTTGTTCCTATGTGCTTTATCGCTTCATCCCCTTCTAGTCGAATACCCTGATCTGTAAGAATAAACCTTTGTTCTTGCCTAGTCTTATTACGCATTGCATTTAGATACTTCCAGAATTTTTGAGCTGCTTTTCTATCCTTTTTATTTACTTTTGACATCCATTGGGCACCTTTTCTTCCAATTTCTCATTAATCAAATAGGATGCTTCTCTTCTGCACTTTATGAAGGCATCCCATTTTCTGTCTACTTCAACTTCTCGTTCCCCCTGTTCTTAGAATATCTGTGTCCCGTGGACGCTTCCTGACGTTTCTCTATCGCCCTCTTGACCTCCTCATCCCACCAACTCTTGGGTTTGCGTCTTTTCCCTTTTAGCTTTACTCGCACCTTAGCTAGCTCTAGCTCCAGTAATCGAGTTAATCTGTTATAAGTCCATTCTGTTTCACTATCCTCAAAAATTACTTTCTCAATTTGTTGGGCTGCTGCTTCCGAGTGCTTTTCTGAGTAAAAATTCCCCTCTGAATGTTCATCTCGCTTAAGTCCTACTTTGGTTTCTCTTCTGAAACTCAACTTGATACGCTTGTGGTCACTACCCAGAGTTCTGTAGCCATATTCATCTATGCTCATTACCCCTAATATATTGTCACAGGCCAGACGGAGAACAGTCCTAGACGTAGAGGGGGACCGCAGAACGGCCGAGGTTTTTAATCGCCCAGAACAGAGCCAGCTCGAGCGCGCCTCACGCGAACGCGACCACTTCGTCCTCGTCACGGCTTAGCGCGCAGGTAGCTCGAGCCAGGTCCATGGCATTAGTCCCCCGAAAAAGAAGAGCATCGTCCCGATGCGAGGGTATGTACAAAGCAGAAAACGAACAAAAAGAAACAAATTAAAACGCAGAACCCGAACACAGTTTAAAGTGGAGCGTCATCGCTCTCACGCGAGAAGTATGGCTTAAGTCGCATTACATGCACAATGTCAGTCCGTGGTTGCCGACGACCGGTAGCCACAGTTCCACGTGGATCAACCTCATAATCCACGTTTCCAACACGACGGAGCACCTCATAAGGTCCGAAATATCGGTGCAGCAGTTTTTCGGACAATCCCTTTTGGCGGACAGGGGTCCACACCCACACACGGTCACCGATGTTGTAGGTAACCACCCTGTGGCACCGGTTGTAACGTCTGGAGTCCGTGTCTTGTTCAGCTGTGATGTGCAAACGAGCAAGCTGGCGAGCTTGCTCGGCTTGTTCGACAAAGGAGCCCGCATCTGGTGTCAAGTCATGATCCACGCACGGGAGCATGGCGTCCAGCATCATCCGCACTTCTCTGCCGTAGACTAGACAGAATGGTGTAAAGCGGGTTGTTTCTTGAGTCGCAGTGTTGTACGCGAATGTGATGTAGGGGAGTATTTGGTCCCAGGTTCTGTGCTCCACATCCACGTACATGGAGATCATGTCGGCCAGTGTTTTATTCAGGCGTTCTGTGAGCCCATTTGTTTGGGGATGGTATGCTGTCGTTGTTCGATGGCTGGTGTGACTCAGCTCAAAGATGTCGTGGACAAGCTGAGCTGTAAACGCCTTCCCTCGGTCTGTGATGACGACGGACGGAGCGCCGTGTCGAAGCACTATTGCACGCATAAAGAAGTGCGCAACTTCGAACGCTGTGCCTTGAGGGAGAGCCTGCGTTTCGGCGTAACGCGTCAGGTAATCGGTTGCAACAGCTATCCATCTGTTTCCTCCCGACGACAAGGGAAATGGTCCGAGGAGGTCCATGCCGACTTGTTCAAAGGGTATGTTAGGAGGCATGACAGGTTGCAACATGCCAGGCGGTTTCAGAGGCGGCGTCTTCCTACGCTGGCACTCACGGCAGGACCGAATATATCGCTTCACACATGAGGCAAGGTTGGGCCAATAGTAGTTCTGCCGCACTCTGGCAAGTGTGCGCGTGAATCCAAGGTGCCCAGAGGTCGGCTCGTCGTGGCAGGCGAGGAGGATCTCGTGGCGGAGGGCGGCTGGTATAACCAGAAGGTAACTCTTACCACTGGAGGCGGAGTTTTTCTTATACAACACTCCGCCTCGAAGACATAGGGATGGCAGCCTACGAGCCAGGTGGGAGGGTATCGAGGGATGGTGACCTTCTAGATGCTCCATGAGCAGCTTCAACTCGTCGTCCGCACGTTGTTGTGCGATGATGTCGGACGACGTGACTGCACCAAGGAATGCTTCGTCTTCTGCGTTACCTTCGTAAGGTTGCACGGGTGAACGCGACAAGCTGTCAGCGTCGGTGTGCTTGCGACCAGACTTGTAGAGGATCGTGAAGTCAAATTCTTGTAAGCGTAATGCCCAACGTGCTAGGCGGCCACATGGGTCCTTTAAGTTTGTCAACCAGCACAATGAGTGGCGGTCAGTAATAACCTTGAACTGCCTGCCATACAGATAGGGGCGGAACTTTGTGATGGCCCATACTACGGCCAAACATTCCTTCTCAATTGTAGAGTAGTTACACTCTGCACGGGAAAGTGCACGGCTAGCATAAGCGATTACTTTTTCGACACCGTTCGGACGCTGGACGAGAACCGCTCCAAGACCGACGTTGCTGGCGTCTGTGTGAATTTCAGTGGCGGCATCTTCGTCAAAATGGGCTAGTACTGGTGGTGATTGTAGCCGACTTCGTAGATCGTCAAAAGCAGTTTGCTGCTCGGCACCCCACAAAAATGGCTCCTCATGTCGTGTCAAGCGCGTCAGAGGACTGGCCAGCTTAGCAAAGTTTTTTATGAAACGTCGGTAGTACGAACAAAGGCCTAGAAATCGTCGGACGGCTTTTTTATCAGTGGGAACCGGGAAGTCCGCGACGGCAGAAATTTTGTCAGAGTCTGGCCGGATGCCCTCGGAGCTGACGACATGCCCGAGAAACTTCAATTCAGTAAATCCAAAATGGCATTTTTGCGGCTTTAGAGTAAGATGAGCTGATCGGACGGCTTCTAACACCACTCTGAGCAGCTGCAAATGTTCCGAAAACGTTGTTGAAAAAATGATTACATCATCCAGGTATACTAGACATGTTTGCCATTTAAGGCCGGTGAGCACGGTATCCATCATTCGCTGGAACGTTGCTGGAGCACAGCAGAGTCCGAAGGCGAGCACACGAAATTCATAGAGGCCGTCCGGGGTGACAAAGGCGGTTTTCTCCCGGTCCCTCTCTTCAACTTCTATTTGCCAATATCCGCTGCGCAGATCTACCGAAGAAAAGTATTTTGCTTGGCGCAGTCTGTCGAGGGAATCATCTATACGAGGTAGCGGATAGACATCTTTTTTTGTTACGCTGTTAAGTTTTCTGTAATCCACACAGAAACGCAGCGTGCCATCCTTCTTTTTTACGAGAACGACAGGAGACGACCAGGGACTATTCGATGGCTGGATTATGCCGTCATTGAGCATCTCCTTCACTTGCGTTTGGATGGCCTCCCGCTCTCGGGGAGATACGCGATAAGGCTGTTGATGTATTGGGCGCGCGCCATCGTGCGTGACTATCCGATGCTTAGTGATGGGCGTCTGACGTACCTTAGACGACGAGGTAAAGCAGTCCTTAAACTGCAGCAACAATTCTTGCAATTGCTGCCTTTCTGCGGGCGGGAAGCCCTCGTTTATGTGAACGGCGCGTACTGCCTCTTCGTCAACTTCACCAGGCGTGTCTTCTAGGCATGCGAAACACTCAGCGACCTCTTGGACGGGGTCGACGTGGGCGATGGCTGTGCCACCAAATAAATGGCGGTGTTCATTACTGAAATTGGTCACGAGGACTTCAGTGCGACCGTAAGATAGAAAGGCGAGCCCTCTTGCTACGCAAACACCCATGGTGAGCAAAAGAGAGACATTTGGCTCAACAACACGTTGTCCGCAATGTGGCGCGTCGCAAGTGACCCTAGCCAGAATACTCGCCCGTGCAGGCACCGTTACGGCATCGTCGGATATACGCAGTGCGGCTCTGCAATTCTCGGGGGCGGGTTTGGTGGCAGCGAGTTCAGTTGAAAATGTAACCAATCGATTTCGAAGGTCTATAGTCGCACCATTTTCTCGAAGAAAGTCGAGACCGAGAATGACGTCTCGTGAGCATTCAGGCAAAATGAGGAACGTTGCCACGAACGTGCATCCGCGCACCGTAATTCTTGCCGTACACATTCCGAGCGGCGTAACCACGTGGCCACCAGCAGTACGTATCGGTAACCCTGCCCACGGCATCATAACTTTCTTCAGCACCTTAGCCATCCTACCGCTCATTATCGAGTAGTCCGCACCCGTATCCACTAGTGCGCTAACCTCCTTAGAGTCAATCAGCACGGGTATGTCAAGGGAGACCTTGGTCTTACCAGACCCAGTCGTCGGTGCCGTCTTCGTCGTCGTCGTCATCGGTATCGTGGTCGTCGATTCGGGAAGGGTCAGTCGGCGCGTCGGTGGAAGCTTTTCGGCAATACGGCGTTCGGCGCCCTCGCCTCCAAAGGTCATAATAATAATAATTGGTTTTCGGTGGAAAGTAAATGGCGCAGTATCTGTCTCATATATCGTTGGACACCTGAACCGCGCCGTAAGGGAAGGGATAAAGGAGGGAGTGAAAGAAGAGAGGAACAAATAGGTCCGTAGTGGAGGGCTCCGGAATAATTTCGACCACCTGGGGATCTTTAACGTGCACTGACATCGCACAGCACACGGGCGCCTTAGCGTTTTTCCTCCATAAAAGCGCAGCCGCCGCGGTCGGGTTCGAACCCGGGAACTCCGGATCAGTAGTCGAGCGCCCTAACCACTGAGCCACCGCGGCGGGGCCTCCAAAGGTCGCCTGTTCTAGTTTTCCCGGTGCGGGCTCGAGGACCCACGCTGTGCACCAGGTCCATAACCGGACTGATGAGGCGACGGATGGCGAGGTGAGGGCGATCGGGACGTTCGGCGCAGAGGAGATGGTGAACCACGCCGGCGGGTGACTTATTCGTCAATCTCCTGAGGCTGTTCGGCATGCCGCGGACGGGGACTACCAGCAGACAAGCCTCGCAATCCCAGAGGCCGATATGGACACCGCCGGAAGATGTGACCGGCCTCGCCACAGTGGTAACACAGGGGACGTCGGTCTGGCGCACGCCAAATATCGGTCTTCCTCGGCGCCTGTCCTCGAGCTTGCCAGTAGGGAACCGGCTGCTCGGCGTGTACTGCGACTACCGAAGGGGCATACGGTGGCGCGCAGGGAACCGGCGCAGGACGGCGCAGCACGTCCGCATACGTCGCTGGCGGCCAAGCAGCTGGCTGTGGTGGCGGCTCTACTGGAGCGACGGGCGATCTGAGCGCCTGCTGAACTTCCTCCCGAATGGCGCTAATCAGAGAGTCCACAGGAAAAATCCCCTGAAGTTTCTGCAGCTCCTCACGGACCACAGAACGCACAGGGGGTGTAGAGCCGAGATAGGGTTTAGCTGCCGGTCGTAGAAATTGTACCGTTGCTGGAGCGCCCTCTCCATGAGCACAGCCTCGGAGAGGAACTCGGCGACTGTTCTGGGCGGGCTTCGCACAAGACCGCAGAACAATTGCTCTTTCACGCCTCTCATCAGGTGTCTGAGCTTTTTCTCTTCCGTCATGGTCGGGTCCGCTCGGTTGCAGAGGCGCGTCACTTCCTCCACGTACATCGCTACGTTCTCGTTTGGTAGCTGAATGCGAGCGGTCAATTCACGCTCGGCCTGTTCACGGCGATCGCTGCTGGTGTAAGTCTCCAACAGCTGGCGACGAAAGTCCTGCCACGTCGTTAGACTCGTCTCGCGGTTTTCGTACCAGATCCGAGCGGCGTCTTCTAAGCTGAAGTAAACGTTCCGGATCTTAGCACTGTCGTCCCAGCCGTTGAAACGCGCAACGTTGCAAGGTTGCAGGAATAGACTGAAATGGGAGGAAATAGAAGAACAGTTAAGGCAGGAGGAATTAATGGTATATGGTTTAGTGTAAACACATCTTAGAGACGTGGAGCAACCACCCTGTAACCCAGACTGCGCATGGGAATATTGCAATAGAACAGAGGGCAGCAGAAAGGAAGGTGAAATTGGGGCATTCATTCATAAAGGTAAGAATTTCCAAAGGGTTAAACTGGGATGCAAGGAACATTTAGGGCTAAAAGGAAAAGTGGTCGGGTCCGTAATGACGCGCTACTCACAATCATCCCACTGCAGGGTTGTCCCTGCGGATGCTCAGGAATCCGTTGTGCCGCAACTCACCAAAAGTTGCATGAAGCAGATGCTCTTGCGGGGCAAACACCGGTATTACTATGCAGCAGAAAGCTTATGTTTGCCTTAAAGCTCCATTGTTTAGAAAGAAGTGTGTGGTTTCTCTTATCCACCTGCTTTAACCCCACTTTAAACATTAGTGGGCGGCCTCTTTGGCACACCTGGTGTGTATTTACCAGGTGTGTCAAACCAGGCGTGTGTATATTAGGCGTGTCACACCTGGTACGTATATATCAGGTGTAACATAAGGCAACAGGGTCATGGGCAACATTGCAGCGGGTAACTTGGGAAGCAAAAGTTTGGTTCAACAGCCATAGAACACTTGTCTGTCACTGTTTAAGGCGAACGAACTGTGCCTCATTAGGCAAGACCAGACATATTTTCAACCCATCCACGAGCATTTAACCAGAAGTGCAAAGGTAGCTATTCCAGTTAACTCTAATTTGAGTCGCATCTGTAGCGCAATTTGTTTTGGATCTTAGTGGTTTCGTTGTACAAGCGACCGGCGCAGATCTCACTTTCCTATAAGCATAGTTTCTTCCATTGAGTTGGGGCTTTAGAAAATCACATGGAGTAGTCGAATTTCAGTTTTGATTGCGGGAACTTGTCTCAGAATCCCGGGACATCAGCGTTTGGTCGCAAGTGTTTCGTTTTACTGTTAAAGTTGTATTTTATATTGTGCGCTTGATTCGTGAGTGAAGAGAGTGTTTTATTGGTGTTTTGTGGTCTTTGGAACATACTGCCAAGATGTCGAAGCGAATCCGCCGCGGCAGGGTTCGAACCCGACCGTGGCGGCTGCGTTTCGATGGAGGCGAAACGTTAAGGCGTCCGTCTGCAGTGCAATGTCAGTGCACGTTAAAATCCCCAGGTGATCGAAATTATTCCAGAGCCCTCCATTACGGCACCACTTTCTGCCATACTGCGCCATTTACTTTCCATAAAAACCGGCCAACCACTAAGGTAATAGCTTGGACATTTCTCGCCTTGAGCTTAGAAGAGAATAGTAGTGGCTGCACCTATTCTATGACATATTATATGGTTTGGTACACGTCTACAAGCAGCGATATATTGAGGATGATTCATCACGATTAAAACGTCACAATCATAACAGACATGTGACCGAAGTGAAATTTCTGAAGGATTGCTTCAGATATTCATTCTTTCCGTCTGCAGCATGACACAAGAATAGACTCCCAGAAAATGTTGTTACATCCTCAAATCATGAACAATTTCGGTCTCGCCTTGAAGAAGTGTGTAAAAATATGAGCGAACGAAGGTATTGATGGTGTGTAAACCCCGCTGTCGAGATACATTGTGTGTGCGTGTACGTACTAATTGCGTTTTGCTGAAACTAGCGCGCCAAGGTCAGACGCAAGGCTTTTCACGTATTCTGCCATGTCGTTGTTTGTTAGAATGCTTACCCCTATACGGGTTCGAGTTGGGACCAATATTGTATGCAAACAAATAGAGTAACCTCTTTGCAAGTATGCATGTGCGGAGCAGCGTCACTACATGGCCTTTTGGAAACGTGCATTTTGCATATATTTAGTCTCAAGGGTATAGTCATGAAAGCATTGCTGACCTCGCTAGTCCGTTGTTTTTCAACGAAAGAAACGTGCCACCGGTGCGGGAAGAAAAACGATGCTCGAAGTGCAGACACTGCAAACGCTGAATCTCAGCTGAATTCTACTGCAGCACTTGCAGCATCTACACCTCCTGCGTCCTTCGGTACCATGTTTTACTGCAATTAGGGCATGGCCACAGAAAAATAAACGCACCCAGGAATTTAGAGAAACACGAGCACTCTCAAATATCTGTTTCATTCTCTGTGTTTTTTGTTCAGCCTGTCGTTTCGTTACATTCAAATGAACGACTAAAGAAATACCTTTATCTTGTGAAGTGTTTATTCGTATTTTTATTCCCACGTGCGCGCAGTACAGCAACGTAAAGTACAAGAATCGAACTGAGTGTTTCTACATAAACTGGAACGCCTTTTCGCTGCCACTTATCTTTCCGTACGCGCACATCAGAGAAGCCACTACCGAGCATGTAAACGTAAGTCCAAGGAATAAAACAGCGCCCCGCGATACGCCCCCCATGTCATCATCTTTACTAAACAAGCAATCGGGGCAGGGAGTTCATAGTGGAGTATTGTCATTCGCGGACTTCTCACGTGGCCAGGATGTGGCTCGCTTCAAACTGCGCTAAGTTTTTCAAACGCAATTCAGCTAGCGCAAAATGAATACCTGATTTGGCCATTTAAAAACAATAAGCACCTGTTCTGACCACCGAATGCGATCCCCTGAGGTATGAGATAGGGTTCTGCTGAAAGCGCGCGCTGCTTCCTGGCGACCAAGCTGTTCAGTTATAGGTTCCAGCGATAAAAAGCGTTGTAACTTGGTTTTACACCCTGTCAAACTTTAGATTTAGCTATTACAGTACCTACATAATGGACTATACTTGGGGACAGCTTTCTATGACTAAGCAGTGGTAGCTACAAGCGCGCGCTGATAGGTCATAGTCTTTGCTTGTGAGTGCTGATAGTCTTTTGCTTGTGAGTGCTTCAGAACGGCGCGATCGTGGAGTCGGGCGTCTCGAGCTTGTACTACCTTCCACTTCCACATGACCACAAAAATTTGTTTTCTATTACAGGCACTGCTATCGCGTCTTAATACCATTTGCCGTCGTAAAAATGCTTTGTCTGAAGACTGCGAGCGCATCCAACGGCGTTAATCTGACGCTCATCGAATCTTCCATCTTTATGAACGTGTATGGGATTGCTCGCAGTGATCTATTTTAGCCACCAGTGCAGAGGACACGAGAAGAAATTAGAACAACGATGTCGCTGGTGGCACTGAAAAATGTGGACACAAAGGTCTCCTGTCATGCAAGAAAATTGGAAGCGGGAGCAGCACATTCTTTTCATTGTCTTACCATACTGAAGGCGTAATACAGGACAGCTTCTTGTAGCATGCTTACAATATATGCCGCTATGCTTCATTTATTGATCACAGATCATATGTGACTGTGCTCTTGTGTTCAAGTTTTGGTTATTTGGGAGGAGATGGCATGCCCACTTTTAGCAAGTTTTTGCTTTTATTCAAAGCATATGAGTCTAAAGAGCAGAATGTGATACACGACAACAGCGACGTGCCCCGAAAAGAAGCAAATTTGAAGTCCAATGCACGGTAATAGTTGTGCAATAAGCAAAGAACGGACACATCCAAATTCACATGCGCGCGCACACACGCACACACACGTGGCCAAGAACTGAAAATGAGGGGCTCGTTTGATACTCATATGAAGGAAGCCAACAGTCACCGAAACCAAGGTGCGTAGGATATTTTTTTTTAATTCGTAGTGCTGGTCAATGGCAGGAAAATTCTAAGATTATTCTGTCGCTTAAAGTAAATTTCTTATGAAGCAGCAGAAAAAATCAACCATACCGCCGGTGCGAACCGAACCCACGGCCTCCGAATATTGCGTCCGACGCTCTACCAACTAAGCTACGGCGACGGCGGTCCAATCTGCTGCTCTCTTGGGTATTTATGCTTTGCGTGCAAGCACATCATGAGTGCTCACCAGCGGCACCCTGTCCATATCGGCGGACGTACCAAGCGGAGGAAGGTGACTTTCCACGTCACATTCGCGGTAACACAGGACGTGCTACCTCCGCCGCTATGAATGAGGGTGGCGCTGGTGCACACTCAAGGTGCGCTTGCATGCAAAATATCACTACCCACGGCCGCGTTTCGATGCAGGAGAATTGCTAAGGCGCCCGTTTGCGGTGCGATGCCAGTGCACGTTAAAGATCTCCAGATGGTCGAAATTATTCCGAAGCCCTCTACTACGGCACCTCGTTCTTCCTTCAGTCCCTCCTTTATCCCTTCTCTTACGGTGCGGTTCTAGTGTCCGCCGATATATGAGACAGATAGTGCGCCATTTCGTTTCCCCAAAGATCAATTTTCATTTGCCTACGAGAGCAGAAGTTTTATACAGCCTTCGCCGTACTTCGGGTGGTAGAGCACCGGACGCGAAATTCGGAGGTCGTGGGTTCGAACCCCACCGACGGCATTGTTGTATTGTAGCGATAGCTACACTACGCCACCTCTTCGACCCTTCAGCGTGGCACCACTTGACTCCGTGTCGAGGCCGTTGGTCACGTGGGTTGATCACATTGTGTGGCCGTTGGTCACGTGTTGAGGAGGAGCTGCTGCTACCGGCGGCGCGGCACGCAACAGCAGCAACAAACAGCTGTGCGAATGCGCCGTGTGATGTTGGACGAAGATGAAGGAGCGCCCAGCAAAACAGAGCGGCGAAACACTGACTTTGCAATTCGACTGAGCTAGTTCCACTCGTCCAGTTGTATCTATCGCGCAACTCTTGGTTTAACCAGAGCGAAGCCACAGCCATCTTTTCTGTTGCTTGACAAGTAATGTTCTTCAATCGACGGATTAATCAAAGTATTATTCTCCCAGTGATCAACACTACAATTTTCAAAAAATAAACATTCCCCTATGCACCTTGCTTTCAGCGAATATTGGCTTCCTTTATATATATATATATATATATATATATATATATATATATATATATATATATATATATATATATATATATATATATATATATATATATATTATCCCAGCTGACTTTACACAAAATTGAAAAAATGACACGACACTCTAAGACGACGCGAACAAATGCATGATGCTGGCTATTGAATGGAGCAACTCGCACTATCTTTGTGATTGCATTATTAGTCGAGATCAATTAGTCAGCTTTGCAAGCAATGAAGATACGCGAAAAATTCAAGTGAGAAATTTGCTGAACGGTCCGCGAAACATCTGATTGAAGTTTCTAACTTTACATCTATTATGTATCGGTTTAATTTCGCCCTCTGCAGATGACAGCGAAATAGAAAAAAAATGCCATGTAGCATGTCCTCTTACGCGCCCCGATGGCAGTGCTCTCAAACGCTCCGCGCAGGAACAAAGGGATCATTTAGCCCGGTGTGCTGCTGCTTAAAAAAGTGACAGGAGTGCGACATAGGGGCTGGCTTCGCGATCTCCGCGAGCGCAAGCGAGAACAGTGCCTGCTTTTCGCTATGAAGCGCCCCATGGGAAGCATACTAGTTGCCTATATGTATATATATATATATATATATATATATATATATATATATATATATATATATATATATATATATATATATATATATATATATATATATATATATATATATATCATCACAGGAAACCTCATCTCTCAAAAGGAAGAACGAGTGAGGGACAACACCGCTCTCCAAAGAAAATGTATGCACAAAGTACCCTATTCGTGCCAGCAGAGCCCAGTTCTCTTGCCCTTCTCTCTTTTTAAAGTTTTGCAAACTGGGACAACCCTGACCCCAGTGTATTTTTCACACTGCCGCAACAACGATAAATAAGGCGCTTTTGCCGCTCCTCATATCTATCGCTAGTCCTAATCTCTGCTCCCTGGCCAATTTTCGTCTACTGTGCGGCCAAGTTAACATGCCCAATTGCAGCAACGGCTTTGATAGCATGAAGCTCAAGACATTTTTAATGCACGCTGATCAGCTTGCCTGTCAGGAGAAAAATCAATTTTTTTCCTGTATTGGTTATGTGAATGCAATCAGATAATGATATCATTCGAAGGGTTCAGAATATGTGTGAAAAAAAGCACCAACAGCATTGAGAAAGGGGTGCACAAAAAGCGCTCAACAATTCTTGCAACGATTATACTTTTTTTTATAAGCGGCTACAAAGAATTATCATCATTTTTCAGCTCCGTAAAACATGCCGCAGTACCGGTAAGACTAGGAAAAATTTGGGGGCACACGCTTAAGTTCAAGCTTCAGTTAATTTGAGCAGCAAATCTGCTGGAAACTTATCGTCATGTGAGCATTATTTTTCATTTGGTCCTTCTAAAAAATTCTCCACAGTACCCAGAGAGTTCATGAAGAATCTATGACTTCCTCTTGAAATGATTTTGGTTGAAAAAATGAAAATTTTATGGCGCTCATGAGAAGGGCTCGTGCCCTAAGCAATTTCAGCAACCGTTTTGATGTTTCAGAAATGTGAAGATCAAGGGGGGATCAGTGATGCCGCTATAATTGCCTCCTGCTATAGACACTGGGTGCAGGGTAGCACCCAGTGTGCTACCCTGCACATGTGAAGGGGACCTGAGGGAGAGATAGAAAGGTGAGAGAGGAAAGGAAGATCACTTTTTCAAGTGCCCATTGGCCAATACTTATAGGGTACACAGGGCACAGGTTCATAGTTGACAACATTGCACTCATTTCTGTGTCACTTAAGAACTTCAAAAGTGCAGTAACCTAGCTCCGTGCGCAGTGCAGCCGGCACTACCTGCTGAATGTCGACCCCCAAAAATGCACACCCAGCACAGGACGCCTCGGGCGCAGGATTTCCAGCGTTGGCATCCGTAGAAAATCGCGGATTCCCTTGAAAACGCAGGATGCTTTCTTGTACCTACAGCGTTGTACTACCTCGCTGGAGAGAAACGCGAACAACCCGGCGCCAACACTCTCCGCTGTTAGAATTTATTTTCATCGCGCTTTCACCTGAGTGGTACGAAAGAGACGTTAGAGTGTTCCGAGAATGTATCATGGACCAGTCTACAGTCCTTTTGCTATCACCGAATTAAAAGCGTAGTGAAACATTTGAAACAGCGGAGCGTGTTGGCGCCGGGTTGTGCGCGTTTCTTTCGATAGAGGTACTACCTCCCGTGACTTGCGTAGAACACGGTAGACGCTACAGATATCCTCGTTGATGTCTTCACGCAGGCTATTAAGGCCCAATCGGTCGTAACCTAGCTCCATGCGCAGACCAACCAGCACTACCTACTAAATCTAGGCAGCTCGGCCCCGGGCAGCGCACGCCCTGCATAGGACGCCTCGGACACAGGATTCCAGTCTTGGCATCCGTGAAAAAAAGAGGTGTCCCTTGGAAACGCAGGCAGCTTTCTTGTATCTCCGGCAATGTACCTCCAGCGACTTGCGTAGGACACGGTAGAGGCAACAAAAATCCTCGTTGACGTTGTCTCCACGCATGCTACTATGGCCCAATGGGTGCTTACCGAGCGCCATGCGCAGAGCAACCAGCACTACCTAGAGAATGGCGGTCTCCGGGCCGTGCACGCTCAACAGAGGACGCCTCGGCCACACTACCACGAAGCGTGTGATCCCATACACAGTATGTGCGCTTAGCAGGATGCAGTAATGTAACAAAATCGCGTAAATTCCTTGTGATTCAATTGCCATATGATTCGGCAATTGTCATATGAAACATACGAATACTAATGACAAGAGAAGCAGTGATGTCTACGGCGCCAAAAAAGAAAAAATTCACTGTAAAGCGCTATAAACATGTTTCATTAGATTTTCACAATAATTTCAACATTGAAGTGCACCTGTATAACTAGCTCTTTTCGAGTTCTGAACATAGCAGGTTGGACATGACGCTGCCACTGGATCAGACTAGCGGGCCTGGCAAGAAATTTCTCGAATTGAGCTCTCTTTTTTTACTGTCTCGACTGAAACATTACGCGGTGGATCAAGTTGCGTACTTGCACGACGGGCGCTACTGGCATTGTGCCAGCCCGGCGTTACGCTTGTCCTGGTGCGAATGGTGTGTGCGATTCAACGGCAACGGAGATCGTGGTGAGCACGAGGATTGGAGAGCTGACATAGAAAACTGAGGTGTGGAGGGAAACAGGGTAGCGGAGGTTGGGAAATTGAAGCGTGGAGGTGGCAGGCGTCGGACGTCGGGTCCGTGCTGCCAGGGACCTCGCTTGGATCACCGTCGCAAGCCTCTGTGTCCCTCTCAAGCATGGAGGTTGCAGACGATGGAATGAGAGTCCATGCTGCCGAGATGCTCATTTGGTTATAGAGCCTGCGTAAGCCTACAGCGTTTCGGGACGCTGTCGACGGGTCCTAGCTAATCTCCTCCTGCTGCTGTCAAATTCTTTGTGCTGCTGACAGGAGTCCACCGGCGTCTTCCTGTTCTCTCCGCTCTTACTACTACCTGGCCCTCTTCCGCCACTTCCTTCGACGCAATGCCAGCGAAGCGTGCAGTTTATCAACTCGCATCCGACGCATCTGCAAGATTATCCCCGTTTTACCTGGGACGAACAATATCTGGTGAACTCTTCCCTTTCATCTGTAGTGTTTTACGTGTCTTTTGTGTCTGTTTTTTCTGACGTTTTCATTCCCTATTGGCTATTTTTCTTTAAAATATAAATACCGCATCGCTTTGTTCTGTCTGACCTGATTGTTGTCTTGCTCGAACCTGCACGCGATAGCTTTCCCCTTCGGAAAGTCGGGGACGCGTTACCAACTCGCGAAAAGTGGCGTCCGCGACAGGATGAAGCCGTGTTTTTTCTTTCATGTATTGTAGAAAGGAGTGATGGCAATACTGAAGAATTTTATCAAGTTGGGTTAACGAATGAGGTAAACAGATGCTTAGCTGCGTACGTGGGTGGCCACTGAGGAAGAGAACAGTCATGCTGAACGTGCAGCCGACCTCGAGCACGCCAACGCCCCAGCAGAAGCAGAACGTGAGCAAGCCAAGGCACAAGCAGAGGCTGAAAAACGCAGTTTGCTGCTCCAATTAATGGTCGCAGAAGCTGATGGGGGTAATCGAGAGCCCGAACTGGAGCCCTGAGCAGGTGATCGCGCCTTTCAACGATCGCAGGGAAGACTTGAATGCATACCTCAAACATATTGAGCGCATCGCAGAAGGGCACATCCGGCCTAAGAAAAAATGGGCTACAGCGCTCGGTGTGTCTTTGATTTGGGAAGCTCTCCGTGTGTTAGGCCGACTGTCCCCACCAGATTCAATGGATTATAATGAAGCAAGCAAGTCCTGCTTCAAGATTTTCGGTTCCCAGCAGAAGGTTATCGCAAAAGGTTTCGTGAATGCAAGTCGCTTTTAAGGAAACAGGCAAGCTGTATGAAGCACGATTGCTCAGTCTTTTTGATTGATTGGTCGAGATGTCGGGAACGACCCCAACTTACAATGATTTACGTGACTTGGTGGTGGCCGAACAGTCCATTAGCAATTATCATAATCGTTTGGCGATTTTCCTCCGAGAAAGAGTTCAACACGTTTGGCAAAGTGGCTCAGGCAGCAGATAACTTTCTAGCGGCCCAGCGGCAAATAAACTTGTCTTCGTTCGGAACATTGTCCGCGATGGGCATTCCGAGTGTCACAAATCTCCCCGGATAACACTTGGACAGAAAAAATGGACTTGGCGATAGGTGTACCCACACAGACGCACATTTTATACACCCTACGTGACACACACACACTAGCACACAAAACTAACTACCAAAACTAACACAAAACACAGAATATCAATACATACGACCCGGTAACACTGCTACTACCGTCCACTACCAGCGTTTTACTGGTAGCGGTCGGCGTTCATGATCACGAGTGGTTTGGTGTGGACGCGGCGTTGGTTGGGCCCCGTATCCGGCGTCGAGATGGCGTTCGACGTGCCGAGGCTGGAGTCGCTGGCGGCGTCTTTGGCAGCGTCGTACAAGCTACCGATCCAAGCGCCCATGGAGGTGCTACCGGTGTTGTTGGCGATGGGGGCCCCACCCGGATAGGTGGCAACAGCGCTGGAGACACACGCAGCATGTGGTAGCGTCCTCAGTTGACACCGCAGAACGGGCTCAAGAACGGCCCACATCGGTAGCAGGGAATAGATATATTCTCACGCTTATCGATTTTGTCACGCGGTATCCTGATACAGTGGCTCTGCCAAAGACTGATTCAGCAAGCGTGGCAGAAGGTTTGGCGGAGATGTTTTCACGAATAGGTATTCCGAGAGAGGTCTTTGTAACCAAGGCTTCTGTTTTTCCTTCGGAATGATTAGAGAGCTCAGTGATCTCTTGGCGATGAAACATCTCAGCACTACCCCTTATCATCTAATGTGCAATGGGATGGTAGAGAAATTTAGCGGCATACTCAAGCAGATGCTGCAGGTGCTCAGTCAGGAGCAGCCAAGACATTGGATCCCTATATCGCCCCGCTCCTGTTTACCTACAGAGAAGTGCCGCGGGAGAGTCTCGGGTTTTCTCAGGTTGAATTGATATTTGGAGGACATGTGCCAGGACCGCTCGCAGTTCTGAGAGAGCTCTGGAGAAGAGAAGAGCAGGAAGAAGACACGAAGACGAGATATGGTTACCTTCTCGATCTAAGAGAACGTCTCGAGCAAACTGTAAGAGCGGAACATCAAAATTTGTTGCGTGCGCAAGTCTCAGAAAAGATACTAGGACAGGAACAGCAAGAAGTAACTTTGAGTCCTCATTCTTTTGCCGAGTAGCCAGAATAAACTAATGATGCAGTGGAAATGTCTATATGAGGCTTCTGGCAAAAAGAACACCGTGGGAGCAATGAGGAAAAGATGACGAAAAGATCGACTTGGGCCAAACTAAGAAGCTATTCTACATATATATGTTCAAAAGATACGAAGAGAGGCGTCCCATGAGAACGTGCAGGCGTCATCTTTAGTCGTAGTCGAAGAAGGTGATTCAAGAGAACAACTGCCTACCCTTAGCATGGGCCACGATAAATGAATTGAAGTCTCGCAGATCTGCACCAAGCTCGATGACGGCAAACAACAGGAGATTCTGAGCTTGCTTGACTCGTATGCAAACACCTCTCAAATTCCCATGAAGACTAATATAGTGGAGTGTTAACTCAGGCTCTCGACTTCTTTAGTTGTGAATACCCCTCAATACCCGTTGCATTTTGTCATGAAAGACGTGATCGAAGAGGAGATAGACGCTATGATCAAATTAGGGTTCATTGAACGTTATATATCTGCATACAATTCTACCTTCGTTCTTTTTGAAAAGAAAGACAACACATTCGAGCTTCCATAGACTTTCCACGCATCAATGATGTTCTTGTGTCTAATGCAGAGCCCATTCCAAGAACAGAGATACTATTTACCGAAGTTGGACACAATGCGTACTTTTCTAAGTTTTACCTGGCTCCTGCAAAGTACCATTGGAGGAAGTCTCGAGACCGAAAACAGCGTTCTCTACCCAATATGGTCACTATCATTTCGTCTACATGCACTTCAGCTTTAAGAAAGCATTGTCAATCTTTACGCGCCTTATGCGCATTGTATTGTGTTACAGGGCTTAGACAAGGTCGTGCATTATATCGACGATGCTCTCGCCGCGCCATTTTCGTTGGATGGACATGTTTGGACTTTAAACAGGCTGTTTAGCAGGTTTGGCGAGGCCGATCTCACGATCAAACCGCAGAAAAGTGAAATTAGAGCCACTAACATATTGTCACGTAGTGGTGACGGCAGTCGAGGCAGCGATGAAGACGGACGAAAGGATCTTCTAAAAGAACTGTTTATTGGGCTGACTTGCACCCAAAATGGACTGAATCACTCGGCGGCGGCGAAGCGACAAGCGTGCTCGGCGGTCGTCGAACAGAATGCCCGCCGCTGTCGGCCGTGCTCAATTTAAAGCTGATAGCGAACATTCGAGATAAAGGCCGCAAAGTTACTAGAACATTCCGGAACAACGTAGAATCAGCTTTGCCTGGCTGCGATCAATCGAGATAAATCTAGTCGCGTCTTGCGTCGCAAACAAAGCGATAAGGTGTTGTCGCGGCAGATTTGAAAAACGAACAAACACTGCAAATATTGGCGGCATTACTCCCCTCTCAAAGAAGCATCGACCCGATGCATTAAAACAAATAATGCGACTAGTAAGGGAAAAAAACAGATCTTGCGAAAATAGAGCATGGAAATGCAGCGGCCTTTAGCGGGCATAATACGGCTTCAGACGGACTACATGGACGACTTCTGGTCGTACGCGACGTCGCTGGGATGCAGTCATTGCGTCAGGGATGACCTCATAATCCAGTTCACCCAGCCGACGAAGAACCTTGTACGGGCCGAAATAGCGGCGCAAAAGCTTTTCACTCATTCCACGGCGGCGAATGGGCGTCCACACCCAGACTTGGTCTCCTGGCTTGTATTCCGCGTTGCGTCTTCGTAGGTTGTAGCGTCTGGCGTCGGACCGCTGCTGATCTTTGATCCGTAATCGGGCAAGCCTTCGAGCTTCTTCTGCGCGTTGAAGGTAGGCGGCAACGTCGACGTTCTCTTCTTCTGTAACGTTGGGCAGCATGGCGTCTAGCGTGGTCGTGGCCTCCCTGCCATGGACGAGCCTAAAAGGCGTCATCTGGGTGGTCTCCTGCACTGCGGTGTTGTAGGCGAAGACGACGTAAGGCAGGATGACATCCCAGGTTTTATGTTCGGCATCGACATACATAGCGAGCATATCGGCGATGGTTTTGTTCAGGCGCTCGGTCAGTCCGTTGGTCTGCGGATGGTATGCAGTTGTCCTCCGGTGGCTGGTTTGGCTGTAGCGCAGGATGGCTTGCGTGACTTCCGCCGTAAATGCTGTTCCTCTGTCCGTGATGAGCACATCGGGGGCGCCGTGTCGAAGAAGAATGCACTCCACGAAAAATTTGGCCACTTCTGCTGCTGTTCCGTTCGGTAGGGCTTTCGCCTCGGCGTAGCGGGTCAGGTAGTCGGTCGCTATGATGATCCACTTATTTCCAGATGTTGACGTTGGAAAAGGGCCAAGCAAGTCCATGCCAATCTGCTGAAAGGGTCTTGAGGGAGGTTCAATGGGGTTCAGAAATCCTGCTGGTCGTGTGGGAGGAGTCTTTCGTCGCTGACAATCTCGGCATGTTTTCACATAGTGTGCGACATCGGCAGACAGTCGGGGCCAGTAATACTTGTCTTGAATGCGGCGGAGGGTGCGAGTAAACCCGAGATGTCCAGCTGTCGGCTCGTCGTGTGAAGCCTGTAGAACTTCTTCGCGGAGACAAGTAGGTACAACAAGGAGGTAGGCTGTTTTGTTCGCTGTAAAGTTCTTCTTCACAAGGACCTCATTCTGCACACAGAAAGAAGACAGTCCTCGCTTGAATGAAGCGGGGGGTGAAGAAACCTTGCCTTCCAGGTACTCGATGAGGCCTTTTACGTTGGGGTCCGAGCGTTGCTGCTGAGCAAAAGAGCTTGCGCTGATGGGTCCCAGGAAGGCGTCCTCATCGTCGTGCAGCGGCGGTGCATCTACAGGGGCTCGTGAGAGGCAATCGGCGTCAGTGTGCTTGCGTCCGGACTTGTAAACGACGGTGACGTCAAACTCCTGGAGACGCAGACTCCATCGAGCGAGTCGGCCAGAGGGATCCTTCAAATTGGCAAGCCAGCAGAGCGCGTGGTGGTCGCTGACCACCTTGAACGGCCGTCCGTAGAGGTAGGGGCGGAATTTCGACGTAGCCCAGATGATGGCAAGGCACTCCTTCTCAGTGGTCGAATAGTTAGCCTCGGCCTTGGAAAGGGAACGGCTAGCGTATGCGATGACCTTCTCCAGCCCGTCACTTTTTTGAACGAGAACGGCGCCTAGTCCCACGCTGCTTGCGTCGGTATGAACTTCAGTATCGGCGTTTTCATCAAAATGCGCAAGGATCGGTGGGGACTGTAAACGACGCTGAAGTTCCTTGAAGGCTTCTGCTTGCGGCGCCTCCCATTTAAACGGCACGTCTGCCTTCGTCAGTTGGGTCAGGGGCTCGGCGATGCGCGAAAAGTTTTTCACAAATCGTCGGTAATATGCGCATAGTCCGAGAAATCTGCGCACTGCTTTCTTATCGGCCGGCGGTTGAAACTGTTCAATAGCAGCTGTTTTCTGCGGGTCTGGGCGTACTCCTTCTTTGCTAACGATGTGGCCTAGAAACAGCAGCTCTTCGTAGGCAAAGTGGCATTTCTCTGCTTTCAAGGTTAGGCCAGACGACTTGATTGCGTCTAGTACTGTTCGAAGTCTTTTGAGGTGCTCTTCAAAGTTCGAGGCGAAGACAACGACGTCATCTAAATATACCAGACAAATCTGCCACTTCAGGCCTGCCAGCACTGTATCCATTACTCGCTGAAACGTCGCTGGTGCGGAACAGAGACCAAATGGCATCACCTTGAACTCAAACAGCCCATCCGGAGTTATGAATGCTGTCTTCTCGCGATCTCTTTCGTCGACCTCAATTTGCCAGTAGCCGCTCTTGAGGTCCATCGATGAGAAATATTTGGCGTTGCAGAGGCGGTCCAGTGTGTCGTCGATGCGGGGGAGGGGGTAGACGTCCTTCTTTGTTATGTTGTTCAAGCGGCGGTAATCCACGCAGAATCGAAGTGCGCCGTCTTTCTTTCTCACTAGAACAACCGGTGCCGCCCATGGGCTGTTTGAAGGCTGGATGACGTCGTCGCGAAGCATTTCTTCGACTTGGTCCCGGATGGCTTGTCGTTCTCGCGGAGACACACGGTAGGGGCTTTGACGGAGAGGTCGGACGTGTTGATCCGTTATAATGCGATGCTTGGCAATTGGCGTCTGTCGCACCTTCGGCGATGTCGAAAAGCACTCACTGTAGTTTTGAAGCAGATTGCGGATTTGGTCTTGTCTGTTCCGGTGCAGGGCTGGGTTGATGTCGAAAGTGGGCGAGTTCTCTTGGTCAGGCGGATCTTCTGCGGAGGGGTCGGAGAGGGCGAAGGAATCTCGTACGTCAGATATTTCGTCGTAGAAAGCAATCGTCGTTCCTCTGTTAATATGCCGGTATTCTTCGCTGAAGTTAGTCAGCAGTACTTTGGCCTGGCCATTGCGGAAATGTGCGATGCCTCTTGCGATGCTGATTCCTCGGTCTAGTAGCAACTGCATGTTCCCCTCGATGATGGCTTCAGTGTTTATGGCTTTCGTGGCGCCTACGGTCAGGATAACGCTTGAACGGGGTGGGACGCTCACTTCTTCCTCCAGGACACTTAGGGCAACGTGATTTTCCCGAGTTTTCATCGAAGCGATGGCTTCGTCCGTCGAAAGCGTGATCAGCTTGGATCGCCGGTCGATGATCGCCTGATGCTCATTAAGGAAATCCATACCCAAGATCACTTCGCGGGAGCATTGCGGTAGCACAACAAAGGTCGCAGGATAGGTATGTCCTTTGACAGTCACTCGCGCTGTGCATTGTCCTGATGGCGTAATGAGGTGGCCCCTAGCGGTGCGAATTTGTGGGCCGTCCCAAGCCGTTGTGACTTTTCTGAGCTGCGCAGCGAATGTTCCATTCATCACCGAGTAATCGGCTCCTGTGTCGACTAGAGCGGTAACTTTCCGGCCGTCGATAGTCACTTCTAGGTCGGAGGTCCTGGCTCTTGCATTGCATGTCGCTCTCGGCGTCGGGTCACGGCTTCGTCGCGTATGCGAGTCACGGGTTGGGCGTGTGGTCGAAGCTCCTCTGGGTGGCGGCGTCGATTTCAAGGTAGCTTGCGTCGTGGTCGAGGTTCTCATTGTGTGCGGCGTCGGTGCAGCGAGTGTCGGTTCTTCATGCGGCGTAGCGGGTGCAGCGTCTTCATGGGGCGTGGTCGGTGGAGGATCTTCGGCGTTTAGCTCGTGAGCAACCTCACCTCCAGAGGTTGCTGCCTTTAGTTTCCCCTACGGGGGCTGGGCGACCTTCCTCGTACCGCGGCTGCGTAGCTGCGGCGTGGCGACGCAAAGCGCGAGGTTGACGGCGATGGTGAGCGCGAAAAGCGGTTCGGCGTGTACTCTTCTCGACGCAGGTACTCGTCGATTTCGTGTGGACGTTGTCCGAAGCGTGGTCGTGGGGCGTTAACGGCAAATCCTCGAAGACCGATACGTCGGTACGGGCAGTGACGAAGAATATGGCCGGCCTCACCGCAATGGAAGCACAACGGCCGGTTGTCGGAAGTCCTCCAGGCGTCGCATTTCCTGGGGCTTGAGGGTCGGTCATAGGCTGGGCGGGCGGGGGCTGGGAGGCGGCGTTGTGGACCAAGTGGCTCATCTCGGGGAGGACGTGGGGGTTGTCGTTGGGGCTGAGCAGTCCTTACTGCAGCGGCGTAGGTCATGGCCTGGGGTTCTGTGGCCGTCGGGGTGCCAAGTGCCTGTTGCACTTCTTCCCGTACCACGTCCATCAGAGTCGATGCTTGTGGCTGTGGGGAGGATGGCAGTAATCGGCGTAGCTCCTCTCGGACGATTTCGCGGATAACGTCCCGCAAGCTGTCGCTGGTGGTGGCCGGCGTGTCCGAACGGATTGCATAGGCAGAGGAAGGGCGGTTGTACTGCCGAGCTCGGACGTCGAGGGTCTTCTGAATTGTGCAGGCTTCCTGCATGAATTCGTCGACCGTTTTTGGCGGCTGACGGACGAGGCTGCCAAAGAGTTGTTCTTTTACGCCGCGCATTAAGAACTGAACTTTCTTTTCCTCGGTCATCCCGGGATCGGCGCGGCGAAATAGGCGCTTCATCTCCTCGACGTAGCTGCGGACGGGCTCATTCGGAAGCTGGATCCTGGACTCGAGGAGTCGTTCGGCTCTTTCTTTCCTCACGACACTGGTAAATACCTTCAATAGTTCTCTCTTGAATAGCTCCCATGTCGTAAGGGACGACTCGTAGTTTTCGTACCACGTGCGTGCGGAGCCATCCAATGAGAAAAAAACGTGTCCAATCTTTGCCGCATCATCCCACTTGTTGAATGACGCCACGCGCTCAAATTGATCCAACCATTCTTCAGGGTCTTCGCCTAGGGATCCATTGAAAGTTGGGGGCACCCGCGGCTGCTGCAGTATGATCGGTGTCGACATCTTCGGCGAGATTGCGGTGCTCGTAGCCGCGTCTTTTCGCTGTCTTGTGCGGTCCGGCAGTTTCCCGAACTCAGGCTCCTCTCCCTGGAGACGTCGGCTGGCTCGCTGAGCTGCTGGCTCGTCCTCGGGTGCGAAGCGCTCAGGGCTGGCTTCACGACTTGAAGGGGGCGTCCGGAACATGGAAGGCTACCCCGCACCTCCACCAGATGTCACGTAGTGGTGACGGCAGTCGAGGCAGCGATGAAGACGGACGAAAGGATCTTCTAAAAGAACTGTTTATTGGGCTGACTTGCACCCAAAATGGACTGAATCACTCGGCGGTGGCGAAGCGACAAGCGTGCTCGGCGGTCGTCGAACAGAATGCCCGCCGCTGTCGGCCGTGCTCAATTTAAAGCTGATAGCGAACATTCGAGATAAAGGCCGCAAAGTTACTAGAACATTCCGGAACAACGTAGAATCAGCTTTGCCTGGCTGCGATCAATCGAGATAAATCTAGTCGCGTCTTGCGTCGCAAACAAAGCGATAAGGTGGTGTCGCGGCAGATTTGAAAAACGAACAAACACTGCAAATATTGGCGGCA
>JARKHS020029086.1:72500-108712 GCA_030143305.2 Amblyomma americanum | reverse complement strand
GAATCTGCTTTGTAAAAGTAATTTGTGAAAGCAAGCAACACTTTTGCAGGTCTTGTGTCGAGCTCGAATGTTTTTATGGTTTCTTGGCTCCCATGGCGTTCTGCGAACCCAGCACGCGCCAAACAACCCCAGGTGGTCTCCGTAAATCCGGAGTCGTTCACTCCGGCGTCCCTCATCTATGTTTCTTCTGGACAGTAAACACCGGACCTGTGATCGGCCGGTGGGCTTCTCGTTGGAATAAAAAATGAGTGTCAATAAATCACTACAGGCAATTCCAACGTGTTCCTTCACTTAACCCCAAATAGTGGCGATGGCTGCATTAAAATGTGTTTTGTTTTCATTTATAGACCGCCTTCCGGATCCACTTGCCAATTATTTTTTTTGACTCCACAGCACATTCTCAGGACGAAAGCCCAGACAATGCATTGTGAACAGCGCTGAATATAGACATTTATACTTTTCTGTGGTGGTACAAGCAGAAATAAACGCCAGCAGAGAAAGGCTTCCGATAAGGAAAACTCATTGCACAAATAATTTCGCTATTGAACGAAAGCTCGGAGTCGGCTGCACTGGCAGGGAGATTTCAGATACGTTAAGAAAACACTTTGGCGATGCGGTTCCTGATCAAGTTATTTTAAATACTTCGGCTGATAACGCGACAGTAACTGTTCATTCGTAGACGCAGAATTTGTTTTACCCAAGATACGTGAAATTATGGCTGCTGTTCGCATTTCTCTGCAATGCCCTTTTACTTCGGTGGTGGATAAAAAACTCTGTAGAGTCGTCCGTGATGACTTCAACCACATTTTCGTACCATTCAGGTAAAAGCGCGATCACAATAAATTCTAACAGCGGAGCGCGTGGGCGCTGCGTTGTCCACGCAGCTTTCCATCGGGATAGTACACACTGACATTGCAGTTTTTCAAGTACCAGCTAGCCTAGGCACGTTGCGACGCTCTAAGAACGCGAAAATATTTTTTCACAAATCACCTAACGACTCCAACACTATTATGCAGCTTGGGCGAAAGCCTAATTAGGTCATATTGCTTTGCATATCCCTCATAATGCTACAAAAAAAGAGGCGTGCCACTATTGAACCTGTTCGACTACTGTCACTATTGAATTTCTTTTAAAAATTCAGCGAATCCAGTGTGTGGTAAGATCCTCGTCTCTTAGAAATAAAAAAAAAATGTGAAACACGCTTCAGTGGGAATAGTCTATCACAATGGGACTCAATACTTGCTCGGTATGATGGAAAAGCCGCACAGTCTTAATAAGGCACGCGCCCTTGCAGAAAACACTGGAAATCCCGCTCGAGGAAAAATTGGCAGTGGCTTAGCTCGGCTATTCCATGTTATACGTAGCGAGAAAGTGATCTCTCAATACCTCCGCTAAACCGTGGTCGGACTCTCCTTTTTGTCGCCCATGCGAAACGACTGTGATACGCCCGCCATGTCACCTCCGCCCTTACAAATGATGTCGGTCGCTCAAGTCAGAGTAATTTACGAAAGGTTAAAATTGTTTCTGAAACATGGAAAGGTTCTCATGGAATGTGATTAGCCTCAAACGAGTGCTGCGATAGCGTCTACCTTTTTCCGCCAAAGTTCCGCGCATTTCGTGTCGTTCACAGCGCTGCTCACAGGAACGGGACAGCTTTTAAAGCCTCCACTTGATGACGCAGGCTACGTCACACCATCCAGCGCTCCGTCCTTGTATTTAGGTGTGTGTTGATTTCAAGCCTCCAGAGTGCTTTCGACAATGCGGTGTTCAGTAAACCGCGATAAGGTCTAATATGCATTCATGCGATGAAGTTGATATACACGCTCAACGGGGCGCTTCGCTGTTACACAAGAAAAAAAATGAATTAAGCAGAGAGGCATGCGCGGAAACGATTCGCATTGTGTCAACTTCGTGATACTGTGCTACAGTTTTTCGCGCTTTGATAGTATAACCTTCATGATCCTTGAAATGTATTCTGTTGGGATGCATTTACTTTATCAATAAGGCGAAAGCCCTTCATGGCTCATGAGTGGCATGGGCGGAAGTTTTAGACAAAGGCTGTCCACAAATCTGCCGGCACGGACTTCCAATAATAACAAAAGAGTAAGAGAAGAAAATTTGCGTCTAGGTGGGAATCGAACCCGTGCCACCGGCGTGCGAGACGGGGACACTGCTTGCATTTTAAACATAGTACTTATTACTGTTAAACAATGCTCTATGTACCTGAACTATGTACAAATTATGAAGAAAACAATCGAACAATGAATGAAAGGGCGCACTAGAAACGAGGTATTGAACTAAACACTAGGGGCGGTTGCCATCATCAACATCGTCGTCAGCCTGACTACACCCACTAAAGGGCAAACGCCTCTTTCATGTCTCTCCAATTAATCCGGTCCTTCGCCAGCTGTGCCCATCCTATGCCTGCGAACTTCTTAATGCCATTCTCCCACGTAACCTTCTGACGCCCTCTGCTACGCTTACCTTTTCTTGGAATGCACTCCGTTACAATCAAAGAAGATCGGTTATCTCGCCTTCACATTACATGTTCTGCCCAAGCCGATTGCTTCCTCTTCATTTTGACTAGGTAGTCATTAACCCTTGTTTGATCCGTCACCAACTCTGCCCGCTTCCGGTCTCTTAATGTTGCACCTATCATTTTTCTTTCTATTACTCGCTGCGTTCTCCTTAACTTAAGCTGAACCATTTTCGTTAGCCTCCACCTTTCTGCCTCGTAGGTGAGTGCCGGTAAGATACAGGTGTTGTACACTTTTCTCTTGAGGGATTGTCCTAAACTGCCATTCATGATCTGGGAGGACCTGCCATATGCGCTTCACGCCATTGTTATCCTTCTAGATATTTTCCTCTGTTGATGATCATTCTGCTGAAGTGGTATTTTTTAGAAATAACCTTTTCATTGACGCCTTTGTGATGCTGCAGAAATTATTAGCCATTGTTTCATCGATTGAAAACATGCTATACTCTTTTGGGATATCTTGCAACGAACATCGAAAATAAGAATTAATTTGAAATCGCATTCTCTGAGTTATCTCACTGCACTGTCATTTGTTAAACTTTAGACATGTCCTCTCTGATTGGACTACACAGTCTCTGGAAAACGCGCATGAGAGACAGGGATGCTGCCGCGTCTAGTGAATTCGCGGTTCTTAAAAGCATGTCTTCGAGATCTGTACTGAGGCCTACATTAGTAATTGGTAATGATGTCGTAATCAAGCGAGTAACAAATTTCCTCAGTGTCCGGTAAATTTCCTCCATGCTTGGCGTGCGGTCGCAGCACCATCACGCCGCACCCACTGAAAAGCACTGAAAACGGGCAGTGCGATACTGACTGTACGGCACTGCTCCATCAGCATTTTCTTAACGTAGGTACAGTTTTATGAGTTTTTCTCCTGCCATGGCATGACATCATGAAAATGAGACATTCATCGTCTTGGTGGCAATTTCGTCTTTTCTTTCGCTACACCTGTTACAGTTGCTTTTCGAAATTTATTCAGCTTCTCGATCAGAATATGTGACAATTCAACATACTACATCAACATCGTCGTCTTTGCTTTCTCTTCCCTTAAAGCTACTCAGCAATATATTTACAACCTCAATGCACTGAAAGAAAGAATTTACTGCTCCATCCCACACAATCCGCCCGAGTTGATCTTTCCCAAATGATCCGTGAGTAAGAGTGCATAATAAATATATGCATTCTTTTTTTAAAAAAGCCATCAACGAGGGGAACTATTTCCCGGAAGAGATTGTCTCCGCATTGCCATCTTGCTCAATGAATATCAGTTACAGATTATTCTTTACTCCGGTCAGTGATGGCTTCATTTCATGGGATCACCATGCCTGACCGGGCGGATGTCCATCGAACTCTATTGTCACCCTGCTTTCACAATATTCTAGCGAAATTTATTCATTTAAGTGTCATGTAAAGTCTCCTTGTGGTTAATCTGCGCATTGTGACAACAGCTGTATTTTATAAATAATAAAGTCTGGTCTGTATTACCAACACCGGCTACAAATCTAGTTGCGATCGGGCACCTACATGTAATAGATAGAAACTGAAGTTTGGCAATTTTGTTAATCACTGTAGTAGTCAACATGATTCTCCTGTTTTCTGACATCCCCCAACACTTAATCTACAGCGCCGCAAAATGCTTCACTTTGCCTCAATGCCCTTATCATTAGATATTATTTGCCGGTTTCCCTGAAAACCTGGCACAAACCTTTAAAAAAAATGAGTGGCCGACATTCTTGATCACATCGTGTATGCATCTAAAATTCATCTAAAATTTTACAAAATTTCGAAGATTTTTTAGGCATAGCGTTGCCAGCGGTAGTACATCTGAAAACAGCTAAGACGTGCTAACTGGCAGGCTGTTTTACTCATAATTTAATAAAGAAGTCTCTAACTATGACTGTTAGTATCGGGGGGGGGGGGGGGGGGAATCCGACTGTGCGGCCTGCTCGTGCCCCCCCCCCCCTGCCACCGGATACGGGTCGGTGTAATTTCGGCTACTAGGCTTTGTTTCGGTGCAACGCCAGCGGTGGGGATGGGCTTGGCCGGGCCCGTCCTCTGGGGATGCAAAACCCCATGGGAGTGGCAGCGACTCCCAAGCGACTGTGTGGGCCAGTCGCGCACGTGAGGTCCGATGCCTGTGCGGAGGCATGCCTGGTTTCACAATCAGGTTGGACTCACGAAATTTGGTTCGAAAAGCGCTCGAAAATCAAAAGGCCTCTGCACGTGGGGGCGTGCGTGGCTACCGGCTGGCGCGTCGGTTTCTGGTCACGGAGGGGCCAGGTCCGAAGAAGGGGGGGGGGGGGGGGGGTTCAGCAGAAGGGCTCCTCGGGAGCGATGTCCTCGGGCAAGCAGCCAGGGATGGCTGACCGCGGGGCCGTGAGGCCAGAGCGCGGGACGCCGAGGTACAGGGGACCTTAGTACGACCGATGCGAAAACCGTCGATGTTGTGGAGTAGCGGTGGAGTAGGCCCGGGTTATCTCACCCTAGGCCAGGTTCTTGGCTTGTGGCCTGGTCAGCCCGGCCCTGAACACTCCCTACTCAGTAGGTGTGGAGCAAGCTAGGGGAGGAAATAAGTGCAAGAAGCACAGGTGGTACCCCGGGAGGCTAATTTCATTGGCTGGATCCACCACACATACTTCCGGAGTCTGAAAAACCGCGAAAAGCACTTGACGGTTAGTAGCTGGGCAGCGTTTCGCAAGTCCGAACCGGACCCCTAAAGTCGTGGAGGAGCCCGAGGCAGCTGCCCCTGTTAGGATTTCCTGTCTCCGAGTCGGAGCTATTGCGTCGTTCGGTGGTCGGGCATCCCGTGAGTGGAGCCGCACCACTGGTCAACATCTCACGCCCTCCTTGTCCTGGCCAGACAGGAGTCGAGCAATGATAAAATGAGGGTCAATGTCTAGCTGTCCCAGTTCCCATCCCATTACCCATAACCCTTCCCTCATTCCCATTCCCACAACCTATGTCTCACCCCCTCCGCTACGTCCCAGGGGAGATCACGGGAGTCTCCCCGGGCCCGCTCCCCCGGCTGTGGGTCGCTTAGTAGCATTCCCCCCCCCTCATTTTTCTTATTTTCCCACCTACGGGTGGCAAAAGCACAACATTGCCTTCGGGCCTTTTTATTTATATTACAATTGGGTGAAGCCTGTTATACTTAAGTGGCACAGGCAGGGGCCTATTGGTTTACATTCTTTTTTGGCTGCCCCACCCTATTTTTTTAGTATCGTTAATTACTGAACGACGTGAAGCCTACGGTAGCAATATTCCGAGCAGTTTTTAGCATTTCAAAAGCGTGGTTACGCGTGGCGCTGTGGCCCCCAAAAATTCGGCTATTTTGACGAGTTACGTGCACAGGAGAGGTATTTTTGCCTGCAAGGTTCTGGAAAGCACATGTGTTTTGGCGTAATGTACCCAAAATATGTTGGGCCACAACGCCCAGAGGAATTACGTTCTCGAAATTTAAAAAAAACAACAGATATGGATGCAACTTGCCGTAGCCAACACACCACTAGGTATTTAACGAGCCTAAAGGTAATAGCTAGAAAATGCTCCGCTGAATGTTAATTAATCGGCCTGTCAGTTCTTACGTCTAAACTCTTTTTCTGTGCTACCACGCTGACAATGCTATGCCAAACAAATTGGCTCTTCTAGCTCAAAACCTTACTTTGAAAACTTGCGTAAGTATCAGGTTAAGCACACTGTACACCACACGCGGGTAGTCCGCAAAACCTGTTTGGCGCGCAGAAAATGGATTGAACATCGAAAGAAGGTTTCTGATTTGCTGTTTCAGGCGAATAAGACCGCATTAAGCAAGACCGCGAATTTCTTCATTATGTCCACTGGTCTCTAACCAAGAGGAGAGAGGAAGCAATTCGCGTTGGCGGTTTTTTGACTCGCTACTGTAGCGCAATTTGTTTTGGAGCTTACTGCTTCCGTTGTGTAACCAACCAGCCCTCTATCTACTGAAGCCGATAAAGAAGGATTTTGCATGTCGCCTCGTGCTCAGCATGCGTTACTTCATGGCAATTGCGCAAATGCGCATTTCACGTATTTTTGATCTCAAAAACGTCGTTAAGAACAACGAGCAGGCCTAGTTGGTTCCTTTTTTACCAAAACAAACATAATACCGGTGCGAGGAGACAAACGAATGCGATGCATGGTGTGCAGACACTACAAACGCTAGATCTCAACTGGAATGTAGTCCAGCTTTTCTGGTGCCTACACTTCCTGCGCTTGTCTTGCCTTTGTCCCACCTTTTTGCGCCGTTCACCCACCATGATGATAAATATACCCTAATAGGAATTTTACAAACAAATTTGAAGCTCCTCAATGAGGACGGCAATGATGACGCCATACTAACCCACTGGTACAGAAGCAGCCGCATCTGCAGAACTTCCAGCCTGGGAATCTGTCGTAGAATGCGGCGTTCCTTCCAAGCACTGGGCCTTTCCCTGTAGCTCCAACGACTGCCATAGGACACGGTCGGCGCTAAGCAATACCTCGAGGATGCTTTCTTCCTGCACCGAACTGAGCTCCAACGCGTCGTAACCAAGAGCCGCGCGCAGAGCAACCAGCACTGGCTCTTTCATGCCGACCCCCAGGTAGTGGACGCCTAGAAGAGGACAGCTCGGCCGCATGAGCACGTACACAACACTGTGCTCCAGGGGCACATGCGCCCGCTCTTCGGTCAGCAAACAAGCGGTGATTGCATCATCATACGTTGTCCAAGCGAGCGTTGCATCGCGCTTGCGCAGCCGCAGCGAATCCGCCATGCGCGTCAAGATCGCGGCACACTCGTCGTTATCCGGTGCTGCCCTGAGCTGGTGAAGGCGCCAAAAGGTGTCACGGTGCCACCGCAGCAACCAGCAGCGCAGCCGAGCTATGCGTTGGAGACAGCAATCTTCTCGCGGCACCGTCCCCACAGCTTCGCAGATGACGCCGGGAATGAGATGTGGGGGCAAACCCCGCAGCGCCGGCACCCACGGGATACGCTCATATTCCAAGCGCCTTAATTTCTCTGTTGTGATTCCAAGGAGCAGGGAGTGCAGATTGGACACCTGCGCAGACACAGCCATAGATACCATAGTGAAGCAAAGTTGCGGTGCTGATGCTTCGACCCTCGGCTACCGTTCCTGACCGAGTGGAAATGCACACCCTTTTCGATGAGTTAAAGAGCGAAAGCAGCTCACTGTCACTCTTATTGTTGCTGAGGGCAGCTTTCCGGGATGTTGCAAAGAATTCTACGCAAGATAAGCTTGAGACCTTATTTACACACCAGGGGCACTGAGTAGGCTGCAAGCTCGTGATAAAATAACGCAAAGGCATAATGCTCTTTCGGGCGATTCTGCAGTTGTCATAAGAAAGATATTAAAGTACCTATCTGAAAAGAAGAAATGGTAACTATGGCGAAAAAAAGCAAATAAAATAAACAATACACTATGAACACGTTACATGCGTTTGTCGCAGTCATTTTACGCCGCAAGTGTGCCTGTAATACTTATTTTTTTATTGTGAGCATGCCAGTTTGGACATTGCACTGCCACTGGATTGCAGTAGTCGTGCTGTGAGAAAAGTAACCGACTCAAGCACTTCTTTCATGCTCTAGACCAAATCTTTGCCGGTGGATCACGCTGCAAACGTTTATGACAACTGCTACAGGCGTTCGACGCTGTGGTTTTAAGTTGGCGCATCACTACAGCTGCATGAGACGATGCGCATGTTCCGGCTTTTGCCGTAATTATGGCAAGCACTTTTGGTAAAGCCCAGCGCGTTCCTCGGGGAGAAGCATCGGGTTTCTTGCTGTGTACAAGTGAAATGTGAGCATAAAGTGAAACATGCTTCTCAACAACATATTGAAGCTGGATGATTACATCGCGACAACTGCGGGGAATTTCGGGATGGCAGTTAGTGTGAGGCTACCGATTCGATTCAAATCCCCAATCTGGCTGAAGGTTGCACTCTTTCTGAGAGCGAGGGGCAAGGCATTCTTATTTTCTCTTTTTCTTGTTCTCTTAACTTTTGCTTACTGATGTGCGTAATCAGCGCGGCCACGGCGTTCTACGCATGCATCAACGTATTGCTGAATAATATTAAGGCGAAAGCCTTTAATGGCTCATCGTTGTCCGTCCGTCCGTCCGTCGCGCGAAATTTCTCACACAATGAGGTTATCAATGGCACAATTGCTATAACCCTTATACTGTTAGCAATTACCAAGTAATGCGCGATATCAGTAATAAATAAATTGGTTATTTTTGGTTATGAGTGAAAATAAAAAGAAAAGCTAGGAAATAAAAATAAAAACCAATAAAAAATAATACACATAAAAAGTATAAAAGAAAAAGTTAAAAAAATGAAAATTGAACACAAAGAGAAAACAAAGCAAAGAAAAAATGAAAAGTTAATACACAAAAACTTAATCAATGATAGAAAATTAAAAACAGAAAAATGCAATGCCTACCGGTGCCATGTTCTATAAAGTACCATGCTTTCGCATTCCTGCATATAAGGAGACTTAAGTGCCCTCAGAATTTTTTAAAGCTATTTCGGGTATTGTTATTGGTTTTGCAGGCAACACAATTTTGCCTTTCTTTCTGCGCCAGTTCGACTTCGTCATTCACAGCTCCTGCTGTTGTTCACGTTCGCTGACACATTGCATTGAAATGAGCCAAATGATGTCTTTTCACAAAATGCATGCATTTTAATTACAGACTAAGACAACACTGAAAACAGAGAAAAGAAGTTGACTGTGACATTATACCTAAGTATTTTCATATTTTAGGTTCAAGCACTCTTGAACAGGTTGACCGATAACAGAACGCCGATCAGGAGCAGATAATAAGCCTAATAAAGAAGTGGGCATCGGAACACACTAAAAGCACCTCTTGCTGGCCATCCCATTTAAGAAATCTGCTTTGTGGCTATGTAATCAACATAATCCTGCGTCCAAGTGCATTCAGGAACTTAAATACTGATTGGATCCTCTCAATACACAAAACTATTGCGTTTTAAATGACAGATAAACGCAAGGAAGTTCTCAAAATTCGTTTAAAGATAGCAAAGACCCATACCTGAAATGAAGGGGTGAGACGTGTCCGCCGTTCTGTTCCTTGAGGTCGCCGGGGTTCAACGGGTACGGTGCAGAAAATCCGCATGCAATGGTCCTATCACGCGATGACGACTTTCTAGACCCACTAACCGACAAAACAGCCCTACACACCATCGCTGCTCTCAGATGGTTGTTATCTACACGCCAAGTGGGGCGAAAAACCGCTTTCAGTGCATCACTTGGAAGCTTGGAACGCGAAACAGATAGACAATAAATGATTAGCAAAGGTGCAGCCCCTCAGAACGCAGCAGATAAACCCGGGCGGATGGGCAACAGCTTATGCATCTCGGCTGCGCAGTCAGCCCGTTGGACAAGGCCAGCCTGAAGACCCGGCTACGAGCTGCGCAGCGCGGTCTCCCGCTGCTCCTCGGTAGTCGTTATGCTGAGGGGAATGATAGGGCTGGCCCACGTGATGTGGGCTATGGAAGCATTCCCCCGTTCCCACATAATGTAGAGTTTGGAGAGTGGACGGAGGGTAGGTATGCGAGACATCTTCGGGATTTTGAGAAGACGCTGGTTTGAAGCGATGGCAACTTTCCTCGGAAAGGTGCGTTGCAGCGACAACAGAATGGTAAGGTCTCGAATTAGCTTACACTTGGAGAGGGAACGGGAAAAGGTAGTGAATAGAAAGTCCACTAACGTGTTAGCGGTAAGAGGAAATATAGAGGAATTCAGGATATCGCTGCAGAACAGATATTCGGCTTTAACTGAGGAAGCCGATCTTAATGTTGATACAATGAAGGATAATCTGACAGCTATCATTACGAAGTGTGCAGAAGTAGGCTTTAGGACGGTGGAACAGGAGGCCGGCAAGCTATCTCAGAAGACGAAAGATCTGATTAAGGAAGGCCATAGCATGAGGGCGTCTAACCCTACAGAGAGAAAAGAACTAGCAGAGCTATTGTACTTAATAAATAAGCGCAAGGTAGCCGACAGAAGGAAGTTTAATACGGAGACAATTGAGCATGCTGTAAAGAACGGAGGTAGCGTAAAAGCGGTGAAGAGGAAATTAGGCACAGGATAAAAACCAGATGTATGCGTTAAGAGACAAGGAGGGCAATGTCGTTAGCAATATGCTTAAGATAGTTAAAGTAGCTGAAGAGTTCTACACAAATCAATACAGTAGCCAATGTAATCAGAACGTTAATAATAGAGACAGTAGCGCACAGCAATGTGTCATCTTGCCAGTAACGAATGATGAAATAAAGAAAGCCTGAGGAGCAATGCAAAGGGGAAAAACAGCTGGCAAGGATCAAGTAACAGAAGATCAGTTGAAAGAAGGAGGGGCGATTCTGATAGAAAAACTAGCCACCCTGTATCCGCAATGCCTTATGACCTCGACAGTACCGGAAGCTCAGAATAACGCAAACAATCTTAATTCATAAGAAAGGAGACGCCAAAGACTTCAAGAATAACAGACAGTTCAGAATACTGTCCGTTGCCTACAAGGTATCTGGTAAGGTTATCGCTCACAGAGTCAGGGCAACCTTAAACTTTAATCAACCAATCATCAGGAATGGTTTTGGAAAGGATATTCCACAATAGATCATATTCACACTATCAGTGAGATCATAGCGAAATGCGGATAATATTACCAAGCCCTATATATTGCCTTCACTGATAATGAGAATGCATTTGACTGAGTGGAAACCTCAGCAGTCATACAGAGTCTTTAAAATTTCGAAAGAATCCACCTTGGCGCAAGTAAAACCACACACACAAAGGAAAGACAAGGAGACAACGGACAAGCCTGTCCGTTGTCTCCTTGTCTTTCCTTTGTGTGTGTGGTTTTACTTGCGCCAAGGTGGATTCTTTCCAAATTTCAAAGATGCTTAACCAACTTGCCCAGCAACATGCCTTACTGAGTCATACAGCGATTGCAGAATCAGGGCGTAGATGAGCCTTATGTCAAAAAACTGAAAGATATACAGGGTGTCCTAGATAATTTATGCCAAGATTTTGAAAAAACATAAGCATTCTTCAGAAATGAAATCGCTTGGATGTTGTTAAGGCTTGTCTAAATTTACAGTAATATTTTTTGATCGTTCTACTTAAATAATTAGTCGACTTAAATTAAATTTATAAATATCGCTTGAAACCTTCACACCTCAAGAGGAAATTTGTGGCGCTCCACACATATTGTCCAGACCAGATATTTCTAACGAGATAGACTTAGCGTGGCCGTTTTAATTCGGAAAAAACGAAAGCCCGTGGAGTTTAAAAAATACCACTTGACAGCACACTCCGCGCGCCCGAACGCGCTGCGATTAAGGCGCTCTCATTCGTGCTTTGTAAAAAACATCGCTCGCAACGCGGCTTTTCATGCTGCACACGGCAGAGCTTCGCGTTGTGGTAGGTTCCAAGACAAGCGCGAGTTGGTTCGGGCAGGAGTACAAAGAAAGCCGGCTCGCGTTTCAGCGGCTATAATTGCGCTCTCACGCTAGCAGATTGTAGAATGCGTCGCCAGCCGCCGCCGGTTACGTCAGAGCCGAGCAAACATAGAAGCCCTTTCTCGTAAGCGGAGAGAAGGGGCGGCGCTGGCGATGTTTTTTACAAATCGCGGATGAGAGCGCTGTAATCGAGGCGCATTCTGGCGCACGGAGCGCGCTGTCACGTGTTATTTTTTGAACTTGGCAGGCTTTCGTTTTTACCGAATAAAAACGGCCACACTAAGGCTATCTCTTTGGAACTCCCTTCGTTGGGAATTATTTTTGGAGCTCCATAACTTTCCTAATTACGCATGAACGTTTCAACTTGCATTTAAAAAGTAATTAATTGATCTCGAATAATTAATCAAGTAAAACGAGCAAAAAAATTGTACTGAAACTTTAGGTAAACCCTAAAGCATCCACGGGATTTCAGTTCCGAAGAACGTCTAAGTTTGTTTAATTATCTCGGTCCTAATCAGCTGGGACACCCTGTATATAGGAACTGTACAGCTACCGTAGTCCTCCATTTAGTCAACAATCAAAATTGCAATCAGAAAGGGCGTCAGGCAAGAAGACACGGTCTCGCCAATGCTATTCACCGCCTGTTTACAGGAGGCATTCTGAGACCTGTATTGGTAACGGTTGGGGATAAGAGTTTCTTGAGAATACCCGAATAATCTGCGATTCGCTGATGACATTGCCTTGCTGAGTCGCTCTGCAGATGAACTGCAAATCACGACCAATGAGTTTGACAGACAGAGCAGTACGGGGTACTAACAATTAACATTCAGAAAACCAAAATAATGTTGAAAATGAAGAGAACACCAGTTCACAATTGGCACCGAGGAGCCGGAAGTGGTAAAGGAATACTTAGGGCAGGTAGTGACAGCTGATCCGTATCTTGAGAGGGAAATAATTAAAAGTATAAGAATGGGGTGGAACGCACATGGCAGGTTCTCTCAGATCATAAATAGGAGGTTACCAATATCCCTGAAGAGAAAAGTGTACAACCGGTACTCACCTACGGGACAGAAACATGGAGGCTAATGAAAAGTGTTCAGCTTAAGGTAAGGACTACACAGCGAGCCATGCAAAGGAATATGATAGGTGTAACGTTAAGAGACTGTGAGCGGGCAGAGTCGGTGTGGGAACAAACGCGTGTTAATGACATCCTAGTCGAAATCAAAAAGGTCTTCTGAGTGTTCCCCTGTGTTTCCAGGGAGCAAGGAATGTTCGGGGGTGCAGATGAGCGGGATGGTGTCGGTGGGGGGTTTATATTGTAGGAGGTTTAGGTGGTTGGCGCCGAATAAACAATTAGAGAAAGAATTGAATGCCGTTTTGGAGTTGCTGATAGCAATTTTTGGAGATAGATTGAAGGAGGCGATGACTAGCGTGATGGCTGCCTCCTCGGCGATATCGGGGGAGCCAGTAATAACCAGAAAGTGGAAAGGTTGGTCTGGTCAGTGAACTCGAGCGTAAAGGCGTTTCGGTGGTGATATTCGGCGGCATCGACTTAGGCGACCTCCTCGAAGTTGCCGTAGCATTTGTTTAGTCTCCGTTGTTTTCTGCTTTGGACCGGTATAGAAGACAGGGCTCATGTTACAGAGAAGAGGGAGAATCTGAAGGCATTGTTGAAATGAAGGGAGAAGGGAGGCTTTGGGGGAACTAAGGGACTCGTAGCCGATACAAACATGGCTGTTGATGGGCTGGTCGGTCGTCGTGCGCGAGGGGGGCTTATATCGGCCCAGCAAGTGGCCTTCTTCCGCCGCTTTGTTGTAAAGACGTAACGCCTGAAACCGGCCAATGGAAGTGTAGAATATTAGGTTTAATGAGGTTTTGTAAGTTCGCGTGTCGAGATGGTCATATTTAGGGCAGGAGCAAACGAGGCGACGTAGTACCAAGGCTTCTATGAGGCGCATGATTTCGTGCTCTCTAAGCCCTGAATTGCTTTGGATGATAAGGTAAATGAAGCGGATGTTCCGGTCTACGTGTCGGGGTATTTGCTGGATGCAAGTAGCGTTTTGGCTGTTCTGTTCTGTGTATTAGCTAAGCACACATGATATCCGTTTGAAGTTGTTAGCCGGGTCGGGGAGGAAGAAGGGGGAATCTGCACTACCTGGGGGAACACCAGAGTTTGGCAAGGTCGGATGATCACAGGACTGCGTTAAAGCCGCGATACAGGGTATCTTCAGTGGCAGCAGCACGTCCGCGGCAGGCCCACAGGCTGATGACATCGGCATCGATACTATCGTGGAGACTAGAGATAGAGGAGAGTTTTGGGGTGAGATGTAGGAGGGCTGCGATGAAAAATGTGGGGGAGGACGGCTCAGTGCTGTGCGCTGCGACTATCGAGCGTGATTACGGGTGAGGCGCGGCCCCCCATGTGCAGGATAGCCGCTCGGTTTGAGAGGATATCGCGCATGTGCATGTAGGTGCGCTCACCGGGCTGTACGGCTTGAACGCCTTGCAAGATCGCTCGTTGGGTGGTGATGTCGAAACCCTTGCTGAGGTTTAGCGCGAGTACCGCGCGTGTGTCAAGTGAAGTAGGAGGAATGAGGACATGTTGCTTGAGGAGAAGAATTGTTGTCTTGTTTGGGGAGAATGGCGCAGAATCTGATCATTTCATCTTCAACGTGGGTTGTGAGCCTCGTGAGGATTACGTGCTGAATACTCATCCCCACACAGGAGGTGAGGGGCGTAGGACGGAGGTGTTCAATGCTAAAGAGCTTGCCGAGTTTTGGAAATGATGACCACACTGGCGTCTTTTCATTCATTTGAGAACGTGCCAGAGGATGAGCACTCGTTCCTGTAGTTGACGGGGGCCTCAAGCATTTCCTCAATCAAGCTGTGGGGGGCTTAATTATTGGTGACTCAGTCCAGACCAGGTGCCCAAAAGGAACGAAAGGTAGATATCGCTGCGCGGAGTCCCGCCACGGTGTTATTCCGGTTCAGTGTGGGGTTGGGGACACCCTGGAATGTGTGCAGAGTGTTCTGTAGTTGTTGGCCTAAATAGAGGTTTTGTACGTGGGTGAGGAGACGCAAGTCCGATCCGGTGAATCGTTCCATGGGGGTGGGGCGGTGGCGCTTGTCTGTCTTCCCTTTACTAGGCTCGAGGAGGCGACAGACGAGGTACCACGTCTTTTCGATCCTCAAACAGCCTGCCTCTCATAGCGTACCTGAGTGCATTGCTGCCGAGTGAGTTGGAGGGTCTGGGTTTCGGTCTCGTCGGCCTAGTGAGGCCATTCTGAGCCGGAGAGTGCGTTAGATTTTTTTTGGAAGGCCAGCGAGAAAAAAGGCTTTTGGCGCGCTTCACAGAGGTGGGCTAGGCGGCTGTCTGGGTTGGGTAAGGGATGTTTTGTGGGATTTCAGCGGAGCTGGTTCTGACTGTAATAAATGTTACTGGGTCTAGGCTTTGATGTTATCCATCTTCTCCCCCTATTTGCACGGTCTAGTTCTTGTGCGGAGGACCCCGCCCGAACTCATCTTATTTAGTGAGGTGGGGCATAGTGTGCTCAGTGGCGTGCTTTGGAGGTCACAGGGTGCTCCCAAAGATAAATTAGTCAATGGTCAGTGCTAGGCCTATGGTCAGCCACCGTTCGCGTTGGACACGGATAGCATGTATGAGGTTGGGTGTGGTGTCACGGAAGGCGATATTAGCGAGCGTGGTGGGCCGTGTGGGGACTGTGAGGAGAGAAAGGTGGTGGATCTGAGTATACACATACGTTGTTGCCTAATGGGGTTCCCCCTGGGTAGCCCCAGACCAGGTGGGTGATATTGAAGTCCCCCTGTATAAGGGGGTAGTGTGCGGGCGCCCAGTTCTCAACGCGTTAGAGCAAAGAGGGCGTGGAATTGATGTAAGCGTGTTCGGGGAAGTTGTAGATATTAAGGACGCACAGGCGGGAGCCGCTTCTGGGGCGAGGAAAATGATGATGACGTCCTGGAAACATGGATGCTGTCAAATTGCGTGCGGATCAAGGGAGGGTGTCGGAATAAGAATCCCCTTGGCACTCACACAGAAAAAGAGTGCGAACATGAGCGACAATGGGGACTTCAAGAAAAATCGGTAAGCGTAGACCCACCACAATGCCAGAATTTGTAGAAGCTGTCAAAGCTAATTTTTGAACTTCAGTGTGCTCAGAGCTCTTTTTTCGTACGATCATAAGGAATATAAGCAAGAACGGGGGAGCCAGTGGAAGATAGCCTCAAACCCTCCTTGTGGCGACACACAGCAGCTGCTTTCAACAAATAGGTGGAGAGGGTAAGCGCGTTGGGCATTTTGCCTTGTCCCCCTGTCGCGGGCATCTTTCTGCAATCTTGGAACATTACGCCTGCACCCGAGAGTGATAACGCTTAATCATTGCAAGGGTTTTGCAATGCGCCTTACGCATTGACTCATAGTTGAGCCCGCATGCGACCGCAGGACACGGCCGCAAGATGCGGGAGCGATGAATGGCCGTGACAGTGCAAATTCAGAGGCTTGGTCGGTGGCCTGTGACAAGCGGTTTGATTTCGCGTGAAAGAAACACAGCACGCAGGCCGCGCTTGAAAGGAAGTTTGCTTCCCAAGCAGTCGCCGATAAATGACAGCAATGTAAGTGGTTCTTTTTGTGCGGTACTGCTATCACAGTTAGAAACGAAACGAAGCCGCGTGGAGCAGTGAGCTGAAAACTATTTTAATAATGTCGGTCAATGTGTAAAAAGGTCATAAAAATGCAAAAATATCACTGTTGTCACTGTATTTACAAGCGCATCGTCGCAGTTTGTGTGTTCGTAGCGCGTCATGCCACCGACGGCCTGAATGACGAACTTCGTTCTCTAAGGCAGAGAAGCATAAAGAGATGGCAACGGAAGTTGTGTCCAGGGGCGCGATTACGGATCAGCCTCAATCGAAATTGTCTCAAAAAGTATATCATTTGCCTCTCTCCTATTGGTCGGCGGCCATTTTGATTTTTTTCGTCACTGACTGACGTCGTAAATGGCGCAGAAGTGGTGACGTTGGCCATCTAATTATGCGGGCAGATTGAGACGATTTTTTGAGACTGGAAAAAGTAGTATCAACACGTTTGAGACAGAAAATGGCGGCTGTTTATTTTGCCCTACGCGGGTGACCGCGCGAGCAACGGTGTCGGAGGGTGCATGAAGACGACTTTGACGCGCGGCCGCGGGAGAGTTATTTCGAGGAGACTGCGCAGTGCCTGTGCGACGAACTCGCCGTTGAACTGGGAAGTGCGCGGGTGAGTGCGCTGTCAGTGGAGCGGCAGGTGCTGTGCGCGCTGCGCTTCTTCGCCTCCGGTGGGTTTCAAGGCGCCGTTGGAAATGAAGAAAACGTCGGCGCAGCCCAACCGACTGTGAACAAGCCTTTGCGGCGGGCAGCGGAGACCAATGTCAACGTTGGGTCACAGAAGGGGAGTGTTCGCTTTCCGAGGAGACCCGAGGAGAAGGCGGCGGCGAAGGAGGGTGTCCTTTGCCTAAACGTTCGCCGCGGCAGCATCTCCGGCGTCGTCGGGTGTGTCGATTGGGCACTCATCACTATCAAGGAGTCTGGGGGCAGTGCTGCGAACGAGCCGCAAGCGGTTCTACGCTGCGGACGTAATAGTGAGTATACCTCGGCCACTGTTTTTGACCGCATGAGTTCAAGTGCTACAATTGCATGAGCTACAAGTGCGGGCCTCGGCAGCGAGAGTGAGTACGGGCTGTGCTTGTTTTTTCTCAGATCTGTGGCGCGAACATGTGCATCCTGGCCGTGGACTCGCGCTGACCCGGATCCTTCCGCGACGCGTTTGTCTGGCGGCATTCCGAGGCGGAGGAAGACCTGCTGCTGGACGACGGTGATTTTTTTTCTGGGTAAGCAGTAAAATAGCCGTGTCACCCGTCGGGCGAACTCAGTCACATCTATTGAGCTCCAGCGCTATGCATTTGGCCGGATCTGCTAAAGCTACAAGAATCAGTCTGGACAGTTACACAAATGCAGACACTTTACAGTATGATACAGTGTATTGCCACCCTTTCCTTTTGTTAAATATATTTGCAGCAGAAACACAGGACACATATTACATTGTTGAAATGCATAGCCTTTCCTGTTGAAGAAACCAAAGCAAAATGCACGTGACAGCGCTTGTGTTTTGTAGGCAATCATAGCGCATCATTTATATGAATATGCTGGTAAAAGACTGACCTTACAGTAGTGCTCACTTATACATCTAAATCCTGCATGTATGTATGCTCTTGAATGCCATATTCAGCAAAGCCTGGATGTGGGCTACTTGGCGTGAGTCATTTACTGTATAGCAGAGTGTCCTGTAATGCTGTTGAGATCACTGAGAAAGGACATGCTTAGCTGCATCATTTTTTGTTATGCAGGAGACTATGTCTACCCACTGGAGCCATGGCTGCCTGCACCAGTTGCATGACATTACAGACCGGACTCAGCAGAAGGCCTGTACAATACGCCACATGCTTTCACACAATTTGTGGCTGAGCGCTGTATTGGTGTGCCGAAGAGCTGCTTCCGTTGCTTTCAAGGGCACCGGATGCACCAGTGCCAGTGGAAGTGGACAGTGCGCATCATCACCGCACGTGCTGCACTTCACAGCCTCTGTTTGGATGTGCCCATATCAGCAGAGGGTGCAGGCGACACTGCCTCTGACCCAGATAACAACGGGCCACCTCTAAATGGTGGCTGCCTCGTACAGACAGGATCCCTCCTCACCTGCCTCCTGAGAAGAGCATGCGGTGCTGTACTTTTGGCCTCTCTAGGACGACCCGTCTCCAGAGGAAGGCGTACCGAGGGATGGTGCAGCGGCAGTTGTGATGGAAAATCTAGCGTCCAGAGACGACTCACCATGCTGGCATAGAGAGTCATATCAGGCACTCTTCCCCTGTTGCCACTGTCATTTCCTTGTGTCATTGCACAACACACATCTGCAAGTGTGTGAGCAATTGTGTGATGTGGTTCTGCCCTTGGCCAACCTGTGTGCAGCGAGAAGCCAGCAGTGACAAACAAGTGCCCCCCACCGGCTGCCACTTCATTTTCAGTGTGTTTGCTAGTATATCTTCCAGTCCCTCAGCAGCGTGTTGCACAGTCTCTTCCTGAAGACGGAAAAGGTGTTGAAGCAGCTCGCCCAATTTCTGAAAAGCATCATTTTGAACTCTCTTTTGTCAATGCTTATGTCAGCCCACCTGCCCCTTCTCTGCTGTCTCCTTCCAGCTTGGTGGAGTGCCTGTGGTCATTACCTGTGTGACGAACATGCATGAACCAAACGTGTAGTGCTGGAATAAGCATGAAATATTTGTGATGCTTGTTGGAATCAAAAAGCTGTTTTTTATTGCATCATACATTCAGTAAGCGCGTTTATTTTTTTAAGCACAGCATTTGACACGAGTGTTTCTATTGCAGAAAAGGCAGTGTACATACAAGCATACTTTACCTTAATGTACAATTACCGTATGGCATTTCTGAGTGCAGTTAAGAAAAAAAATCTGAAAAATTGAGTTAAAACTGCATGTTTTCTTTCATACAGAGGCTACCTGTACAATAAATATGGCATAGTACAGTGTACATGATGCATTTTCCGGACTACAAAACATTTTGGCACATATAAGTAGTGTAAATACCAAAGCTAAGCTTTTAGCGTAATGGTGTGTGGCTAGGGGTTTCGCTCTGTGCTAAAAGTTGTACCTACTGCAAGGAAACCGCTGTACAACAATGCATAATAAAGATTGTAAGGGGCAGTGGCTACAATGACTGCTGAATGACTAGAACATCTTCACTGATAGACAAAGATGTGTAACAGACACATCATCAAGGATTAGAGGTTAGTTTACAATCACAAATCATGCAACACCGTTACTGGAAATGCTCTACAGCTCTAAGAATATACAGGCAGCTCCATTGTGGGAAATTTTGAGCACTCGGTTATTGCCTCATAACTGACACCTAGCTTGGTTTGCGTAACACAGGGCTATGAAGTCTTGTCCATGATGACACGAGACGGTGACAATGCCGAATGGCCGGACAAGCTCCTTGTGCTATCATATAATATGTGTGATGAGTGCAACTGCTTTCAAGCTACTTTTCGCCTAGGTATTTAATGTCCTAGTCATTTTCAACTGGCTGTTCCCTTTCAAACTGGAGTGGCCTGTATACAGGGTGTCTCAGATATGATGGACCATAATTTAAAAAAAAAAGTGGTCTTCCGGCCTGAAAGGAAGTGCATGTTAGAAGCTATGCAAAGTATTTAAAGCCCTTCAAACACTGCCCTCACCAAACCCAGTTATACCAACATCACTCCGCCTGCTGAGCAAAATACAATATTACACATCACTGCCCTGTCCTACCTACCTCACTGCCCTGGATCATATGCAATTCAAGCGCTGTGTACCAGCAAACATGAACAAACTTGCTCAACTTTCTGCCCAGTTGCAATTAGCCTCTATACAAGCAAACTACTTCTTTCCAGGTTGACCCTGGATCTACTACATGATCAGTAAATAACGTTAATGGAACAAGCTCGTTCTCTCCTCGGTGACAATAGCAAAGTTATCAAGTGAAGTGTTTCCTTTCTCTCTAAACAAAGTGGAGCATAAACATCACAATTTCTGCATCTTGCACAGGAAAAAAAAGAAACTACGGCAACAACTGAACATAAACCGAACGGAGCTAAAAAATACAAACGGAACATCAAGTTCTTAGCCCGATGTGGGCGGCAACACTTGGTTACGAGGCAGAAGAGTGCTGCCACAGAGGCAGGCCGTGTCGGCTCTCATTTCCCGCACCGAGATTGCAAGCTATCAGCAGCCGCACCTGTCTGTCGGCAGTTTCTTCTATGTGATGATTCATGGTTTTCTGGTACTTTCTAAAGAAAATAAACAGAACCACACGTCACTCGGTGATCGATAGGCGCCGACCGAGAACATAGACTAAAGTTGTCTTCGTCGATTTTCGAGCCGAGCGCTGCTTGTAAGTTGATCTCGACAGGCCCGTAGCATTCACTGCCTTCAATCAGATTTTTCTGCGCACTTAAGACATCCGCAAAGTACCTTGATTTTAGACGACACGCGAAAAAACAGGAACTAGCCATGGAATCAGCTGTTTTCTTGCAGGCCGCCATGTTCACGTTATGCCACTGCCAGCGCACCCTCATGGCAAGAGAAGTTAACCTGCAGCAAATTTAATTGCAAAACTGAGAATGCTTCTAATTTTCCCTCGTGTTGTTGAGATTGCAACACAGTTTACTACCAAAATAAAACATTACTTGTTTTCTTTATTGCGTTTTTGTTCATTTTCAGACTAACATGTTCACGCTATACCGCTGACAGCACACCTTCGCGGCAAAAAAAGTGACTGAACAGCAAACTTAATTGCAAAAATGAAAACACTGGTTCTTTTGCTTGGTGCTGTTGGGTTTGAAATACAGTTACTTAGCAAAATAAAACATTACTCGTTTTTATTCACTGCGTTTTTACTGCAAAACATTAGTCTACGGTCCCTTGTCGTGCGATTAGTGGTTTCGGGGCGGAGCCCACCGCCTCCTTGCTCCGCATTGGCCGATTCGGCGGTCGGCATTTCTCGGTGTCGTCATTTTGACGTCACTGTCTCAATATTGAGACAGTTTTTTGAGACTGATCCGTAATCGCGCCCCTGCTGAAGGCGCCGCCATTCCACTTGCGATGCTTCCCACAGTTGAGCTTGTGGCCGAGTCCAAGTATTGCACATTCTGGGCACCATGAGAAGCAAAACGCTTAGCACCTCCAAAAGGCTTACCAGAACGTTGAGTGTGAGCACAGGTTATATATCCTGTTATAACAGTTAGTCGCCTACGGGTGCGGTCCATTCATCGCATAAGGAATCATCGCTTGGTCTAATATTGTGCAGTAAGCGGCGCTGGCGAATTTTACATCAAATCTCACCAAGAGCCCAAGGCCATCGCATGAAAGCGCATATCGCACATTCGCTACTGTACATCCTCTTGATGCAACTTGCTTGATAGTTTGCGAGCTGAAACGTGTGCCCTCTGTGTGCCATACTCTCTACTGCCGATCCCTGCGGCTCGAATATATTGATGCATCAAAAACAGCACCTTGTTCCACTCGTTCAAAACAGGCCGTTTTTCGATGAATCAGCATTTACGCGCCTCTGTGATGAGCAACAAAGAGTATAGCGCACAGATTGCGCACGTTTTAGCTGGGAAAACGAGCGGCCGCGTTTCGATAGAGGTGAAATACAAAGGCGCTCGTGTGCTGTGGTGGTGTTGGAAACTTTATTACACACAGGGGTGTTTAGGACGCTCAGGTCCTTGGGCCCTCGCACGGCCCCACTGCACTCAAACATTCATGTCCCGGAGGCTCATGCCGCTGGCAGCCCGGCCTTTGGCGATGGCTTGCTTGGCCGGGTCCTCGGAGCGCAGTAGGGTCTCCCAAGCTTCCCAAGTGGTAAGGTGCTCCAGGCCCCGCGGGGGAGGATGTCAGTACACGTTAAAGACCCCCAAGTGGTTGCAATCATTACGGAGCCCTCCACTACGGCACCTCTTTGTTCCTTTCTTCTTTCTGTCCCGCCATTATCCCTTCCCTAACGGCGCACTTCAGGTGTCCACCGACATGTGGACAGATACTGCGCCTTTACCTTTAACCAAGAAATAATTTACCAATCCATCTTAGGTACTCGGCGCGAACACACACAGACACATGGAAGGATACGGTCTGTGCGTGTTCGCGGCTAGTACCTTAGATGAATTGTGACCAACTCGCCCAAGGAGACGTTCTTTTAAGCAATTTACCAATGTTACCACTCGTTCACCGTCCAGCCACAGTGGTCCATTCCGAACTTGAGCCGGGCTGTTTTGTTACCTGTCGTGAGCAGTGGTGTCTGGGCGGCAACACGACTTCGCAGACCGGCTTCTCCGAATCGGCGTCGCACTGTGCTGCCACTCACCCGACCGAGTCAAGAGCACTGCAGCCGGCATTCGCAGTCTGAAATGGATTGTCGCTAGCAGCGCAAATAACGCTGATATCTTTGGCCTGTGGTGCAGCGTGGTCGCCTATCGTGCGGGGCATCTTCCAGCCGAACTACGGTTCGGTATGCTTGGACGATCCTGTTTACTGTGCGCAACGGCCGTACCGTCACGGAAGAAATGTATTACTGAGTGAGATCTTTTAAAGACATTTCTGGGTCATTCCACGACGCAAAACGTTCCAGACGTTGCGCTCGACCATCTCGAATTTGTTGAAAAAACTTCATGGACGCTTATCGTAATGTGCGAAGCGAAAGCCTGAAATATTTTTGCCGAAAAAAAATTATTCGTGAGGGGAAGGCTGTTCGAATATTTAGAAAAGTGAGACACCACACATTGTTCAATTATAATATCAATTTGAATTTTTATAAAACGCAACAAATTTTTTCCAATGACATTTGCACTGATTCTTCCTTTCTATCTAGTTCAGATCAAGCAGCTTTACACAGCAATAAATATTTTTAAAAATCGAAAAGTGTGTGAAATAGTATCATTTTTGTCGTTTCTTGTTTCGAATATCAAATTGCTCTCGGAAATTCGGAAACAGCCATTTTGTTCCTCTAGATGCCCGGTACCTATTATAAATGTTACAGGTGATGAAACTCCATACGCCAAAGTAATAACAAAATACTAAATTTGCAAAAAGTGCGTTTTGAGCGAAAACACTCGTGAATTTCACCTGAGGTGGTCCAAGTAAAGATACAAGTCATAAAGGGTTACGTAGAACGGTTTATTGCCTTTGATTTCTGAAATCTTTATTGAGTTAATTTTTGTTTAAAGCGAGAAATAAATTTCTGATTTTGAGCCATTGTGCCGCAAGCTGCGTCGTCTCTTAACGCCTCTTCACTGCAGAACACGGCACCGTTCATGGCACGACACTTATGGCAAGATAACTTCGTTTGGTGTCTTTGGCTATCGAGTATTTTTAGGGCTGGTGCTAAAGAAGATATCGCGCGACATTCAGCGGATGGGATGCAATAAACGAGATCGTTATCGCTTTCGAAGCTCGAACAGACCCGCTTTGGTGTGGGGTGGCCATGGAAACAAAAAAAAAACTTGGCGGTGGTTTAGCTCTGGCTAAAGCTGGAGTGACGTGTACCTACAGCTGGCCGAGTGGAACTTGGTCACGTGATCAACCACGTCATCAGCCACGGCGCCGTGCCGCTAGCAGACGCTCTGCACCACGTGGCCAACCACATGACAGCCACAGGGTGGCGGGTGGCGGCGCCACCACGCTGCAGGCTCGAAATGCTTCCGTAATGTAGCCATCGCTACAAAACAAAGGTATTCAACGTGCTGCCTCGCATGGTTCACGAGAAGGGATGACCAGCTGGCATGGCAGGCGTATCACAAGTGCTTTATTTATGTCCGAAAAGATCGTTGAGAGCGCTCGCTCGAAGCGCGTGCACGGGAAGGTGCGAAGTTCACACCGCTGCGACGAGTAACGCGAGACGCTCTGGCGGTGAACGCGGCCCGCTCGCGCGTAGGTGCTCCGCTCGCATGGAGGTGCTTCGCCGGCGCAGTGGCTCGTGTAGAGATCTGGCTATAGTATTAATGCATTGATTTTACTGATTAAATCAAATACAACAAACACATCACTACGGAAACAACCAGGCGTGAGCCTCTGACGGCCACAAGGGCCAGGTAACACGTGGTGCAGGCGCGTTGCACAATGTTACAACACCGGATCGTTTTGTGATTGCCAGATCGGCGTCTCTCAAGCTCTTATGCTGGTGCTTATGTCTGTCATGGCGGCGGCAAGACTGACTGCGTGCGACGGAACCGAACAACTAGATCACTTGGGCAGGTGCCACCCTAGAGAACGTTACGAAAATCTTTCCAAAGAATACCTCTTCGACTACAATTGCCTGCAGCGCAAACCTCACTTAAGAACAAGAACTATAGATTTCGCGTGACTACAGTGTTGTCCCTGTTGTGCTCTACGGTGAAGAGGCGTTAAGAGGCGACGCAACCTGGGGCCCGAGAGCTCAACTTCAAAACTTTTTTGGCTTTAAACAAAAATTACCTCAATGAAATTATCAAAAATGAAAGACAATAAACCGTGCTACGTAAGCCTATTGTTTGTATATTTACTTGGACCACCTCAGGTGATATTAACGAGTATTTTTGGCTCAAAACGTACTTTTTGCAAATTCAGTATTTTTTTTACTTCTGTATACGCAGTTTCATCACCTGTAGCATTTATTCTAGGTACTGGATATCTAGAGGAAGATAACTTTTTCCATATTTCCCAGAGCATGTCAATATTTAAAACAAAAATGACAAAAATGATACATTTTCATAACTTTCAATTTTTTTTTAAATATCTTCAATATAAATCTGCATGCTCTGAATTATATCGAAAGACAGAATCTGTGCAAATGTCAATGAAAAAATTTTGGAGTGATTTATAAATATTTGAACTTCTTATTAATTTTGAGCAGTGCCTGGTTTCTTGCCTTTTCTAAACATTCAAACTGCCTTCACCTCACGCAAATTTTTTTCGGCAAAAATATTTCAGACTTCCATGAAGCACATTATGGTAAGTTTCCAAGAATATTTTTGAACAAACTGCAGATGGTCGAGATCCTGGGACGTTTGGCGTGTAATGACGCTTGAACAATTTTCTTCCGCCCGCTGATAGGCACCCTAATCATCGTTGGCCGTGTAATATGAAAGAGGAGCTTTCCGTCTGTCCCTGAAGCAAAGTAGTAGCTTGTCTCCGCCAAGAATGAAAAAAAAAATGTCGCCTGAACAGTCGAATGGCCGCAAGTATCCCAATCAGTCACTGAAAGAAAATGCAGAAATGACGATCCGAAAATCCACCTTCCTTTGTAACTCCGTAAGGGGCATTGCCAAACCCTGCGATGCTTAAGCGTTATTACTTTTAGGTTAAGGCGTAATGTTCCACGTTTGCAGAAAGATGCCCGCGGCAGTGGACGCAGGAAGAATGCCCAACGGGCGAACCTTCTCCCCTTATTTGCTGAAACCGGCCGCCGTGTGTCGCCACAAGGAGGATTTGAGGCTCTCTGCCACACGCTGGCGCGTTCTTGCTCATTTTGCTCATGATGGTACATTGCACTCATACACGGCAATATACTCGATGCTTCTAGCCGGGGAGCATCCTGGAATTCATAAAATTGTTTCCCTGCAATTGCGCGCCAAAAAAAAAATGAAACATGTGAATCGACTCATGCAGCCAGTGAGGCACGAACTTACAACCACAGCTTCCAACGCCTGTAGCAGTCGTCTTGAAACAACCCACGTAGTTTCAAGGGCAAAGGTTTAGTGTAAACCGCAAAAAAACAGTGCGCGATTTGATAACATTTCCTCCAAGGCCGACAGTGCAATTCAGTGACAGCGCATTGCCCAACCTTGAATGCTCAGAACTCCAAAAGAACGAGTTCTGCAGGCATAGTTTCGACTCGAAATGACTGTGACAAATGCATGAAATGTGTTCACAGCAGTTTACACTGCTGTATTATTAATTTTTTTTTTCCGTCGTTGCAACACTGCTGTTTATCAGAGAGGTCCTTTGATATCTTTCATATCAACTCTGCGGAATAACATGACATACAAAGCAGAGTGGTTGTGGGTGATTTGGTTATGAAGTGGCAGCCTACTAAATGCCCCTGGTGTGTACTAGACCATAGGCTTCCCAAAAACGACGCCACTGCATTTACATGTCGAAGCAAGAGCTGTCGCAAGCTGTTCTTGCGTACAAGCCTTTACGACATTACGAGAAGCTGTTCGCAGCCTTAATACCAGTAACAGCTAACCGAACTGCATTTGCTCCTTAGCTCTCGACAGGGCTGTGCATTTCCTCTCGGCGAGGAAGGGTAGCGGGGTGTTATCGAATCAGCACAGCAACTTTGCTTCAGCATAGCATCTGTGGCGCGGTGTCTACACAAGTGTTCAATCTGCTCTTTCTGGTTCTTGAAATCAGAGCCGCAAAACTAAGGTTCCTGGATTACGATCATAAGCACTGGTTGGCGCGGGAATGGCCCCCATTTGGCAGCCCCGGTGCAATCTGCGAAGTTGTGCAAGCCAATACGGGAGATAATCGCTTTCTCGTGCGCATAGCTATGAAGCGCTGATAGCCACTGCGGTTGCACTTCGTCAACGTTTGGCGTCTCCCCCAGCTCAGGGTAGCGCCGTCTATGCACGAATATGCCGCGATATTTACGCGCATGACGGCTGCGCTGCGGCTTTGCGAGTACAAAGCAACGGTACCTTGGAGGGCGTACGATGGGGAAATCACCGCCTATCTGCTGCCAGAAGAGCCGAAGCATCTGTCCCTGGAGCACGGTGTCGTGTACGTGGTACTGTGGCCAAGGCGGGCTCTCTGGGCGTTCACTACATGTAGGTCGGCATGCAACAGCTAGTAATAGGCACTCTGCACATGGGTCTTGGTTACGGCGCTTTGCAGCTCCGTAGTGTGCGTGACGACGGCATCTACGATGCGCTCACTAGTGCCGATCGCATCCTATGCAGGTCGCTGGTACTACAAGAAAGCGCCCTGTGTTTCGAAGCGACCCAGCATTCCTCGATGGTTGCCCAGGCTGGAACTTCTGCGGCTGCGGCTGCTTGTGTAGCAGAAGGCACGTGAGACGTTAACACTGAGTTCTCGTTCTTCTGAACATTTTGGAGGCTTCAAATTGATGTGCAAAAATCCTACGTATTAGGATATATCGAGATTGTGTTTGTCTTCATTCGGGAGTCCGCGCGTTTTCTTGCGCTGCATATTGTCTCTTCTACTATCAACCAACATGCCCAAATCTCGACCCTACATCAGTTTGCTTCAATGCTCATCTGTGGCACAATTCTTCGAAGTCTTCTGTTCCAATTAACATAAAGGGAACGCCATACAGAGATCAGTATTGGCACTAGGTATCGTAGAGGTAGAGTGCTCCAGGGAGAATGGGTTTTAGTTACAAAGGTTTATGAAATGACATAGAATTTGTCACAGGTATTTACTGAAAAATACAGCCGACGTGATTGCTCAGTGGTTTTCGTGTTCTTCTGATGATCTGAAAGATGCACGTTCCATCTGGGCAAAGGCGGTCGCATTTTAATACAGGAAAATTCTAGAGGCCTGTGTACTATGCGATGTTAGTGTGCGGTAAAAAACCGCAGGTAGCCGATAATATTCCTCAGCCTTTCCCTACATCTCTAATAACCTGGGTCGTGTTGGGTTTTTAATCCCATGAAACCAAACCAAAAGATCAAAATTACCTTTCTATCCAGTATATGCCTTGCATTGTAAGGCACATATGTAAGGATGGAGTGGGAGTTTTTTTTAAGTCCACTTAGATTATTTCTTTCCTTTCCGCTGTACAGGTCAACATCCCCGGATCGCTGACTGCAGACAACACGTCGTAGCAATGCTTTTGAGGAAACTAGTCAGACCACTGCCTTCAAAATTTATTTTATTATGGTGCATTCTTGTGGTGCATGTCTTGCATATTCCCAGCCTAAATAGCTTGGAAATAAATTAAATTCATCAGTACATTGATCGTCATGTAATTTATTAAAACCGTGTGGTTACCTTTATCAACAGGCTGTAGACTATCTGTCTATAGCCAGTATATAGACATTGGTCTACTAAAGCTTTAGTGAACAGATGTCTATAGAGAAACTTCATTAGCATTGCCAGCCCACATACCTAGGAATGTCTACAGACAGACTATAGGCATATGCCTACTGGACCACTACACTTTTTTCTATAGACTGTCTATAGACAGAAAACTACAGGAAGTGTATGGTCACAAGAATACATAACGTATAGACTGCCTATAGGCCTGTGTCTACCGACTGTCTATACACAAAAGTCATCTAAAAGTGTATGAACATAAATCTATCGATTGCCTATAAATTTTTATATAGGATATGTCTTGAGAAAGCCGATATCCTTCATACACTAAAGATTATAGATCGTCTACGGTCTGTCGAAAATGTAAGGACTCCTGAGCCAAACAAAACTTGGACAGCACTTGGCAAACCAGCGCAAACGCGTGTAGGCTCCATAGCGCAACAAACTCACCGCGAAGCGAAGAGCGATCCACGGCTGTCACGCAGACTGAAAATGGAATGAATTCCTGATGAAGCAGAAAGCGCACACCACGGAAGGACAGCTTTTCCGCACGATGCAGACAAACAATGCACCCTTGCATGAAACATTGAATGCGCGTCTGCCTGTAATGGTAGCGGCGGCATTCGCTGGTGCCGGCGTTGAGGTGAGCATCAGATGATCGAGATGTTGTTGTTGTTGTTAGCCTATCAAAAGATGGCACATACCCACACTGGGGAATCGGCCAAGAATCGGGTGGCTATTCACCTGAACGCGAGATGGGTCAGACGGAAGTGCCGACACCGCTTCGTTCTCTTCTGCGCATCAGCTGACTAAGCGCGCTGGCATCCAACTTCTTCCAGTTTGTCCTCCTATAGTGTGCTTCATTTTATTATAGGTGCACCGGTACAGAGGCCAGGTCTGGTGTAGTTTTCTCAATACGCTCTCTCAGATCCTCCGAAGCTGGCAGTTTTTGCAAGAGATGATTGAGAGCCGAGCTTAGACTTGGCATTACGAAATTCAGGGCTGATGAAAGATTGCCGCACTCGACCAAGTTCATTGTCTTCTATCGGTCAAACTGGAAGCAACCGAGGTACTTCAGCGCGAACACAAAGATTGATGGCGCTGACGAGTAAACACAGAAAAAAAACTCTGCAGCTTAAAGATGGACTTGCTTTACTTTGTAGTTTAGCAGCATCATTGGCACAGGCTTTCACTCGGTGGGTGTTGGGGATACAATGGTGGGTACAGGCTATCAACCACCGCAAGTGTTCGAAGTTGGCGCAATCAGAAAGCCCAGGACCAGCCTTCACCATGCCAAACAGAGGGACACCACTCTGGCGAACGCAACCCCCACTTGGTGGAGAGCGGCAGAGCGGCCCGCAGCCGGTAAACATGCTTCCAAGTCCCCAAAGAACACGTTTATTCGCCCCGTCCCGAATGCTCAGAGCATGCCTGTAAGTTCCCGTTACACCGCCGCTGAACGTTCATAGTGTTGCAATGTCCACGTAGGTAGGTAGGCTGTTTCAGACACGGTAATTAATCCTGGTTGCATAGTATCCTCGCGTTTCGTTTTATGTAACGCAGCAATCTATATCTGACGCAAGTCGGTGGTTTTAATGCCCCATTGAAAACGATGCAGGCTGAAGATTCAAGATTCGGTGACGGCAGAGCTCTGAGTACACGTCGCGCACATCGCACACAGCACACAACTACTCTGTTCTTCTTTTCCTCGGGCTGCCACTGATTTTTGGGTGGAAAAACTTAAAACCAGGTTTATTTGCTCATGTCGTTAGCTTGTTTACTGTCGGTTGTGCTTGTCTCTCGCAAGTTGCTACATTTAAGGATGTGCAGGCTGGTTGAGGATCTTCAACGTTGACTGAATGCTTGATTGACTTCGGGATTATTTTAGTTACGGAATTCATTTTACAGTAAAGAGCGTCATGCCTAATATACACCCCTAAAGTACTCCTTTTTCCCGAATTAAGTTTTTTGAGCGTTTTCAGCCTAGGCGTACATAAACAAACGGTTGAAAAGGAAGTAATTTAGGCAGTTCAACATAATACCTAGATCCCCTAGGTCATGGAGGAGCCCAAATCTGAATGCTGTATCATATGCTCTCTTCCGAGCTTGGCGCATTATTACATTTGTTGCCTATGCGCCATAACACTAAACGCAACAACATATGCTTTCTCCATACCGAATACGGCAAGACACTGATGTTTGTGTATCAAACCCTTTCTGTGTTTTCGAGGCGAACTACATCGTCCGTAGCTGATGATGCTTTTTTGAAACAGGATTGATGGATGTCATGAAGTTCGCAGGAATCAAGGACAAACTTTAGTCTTATATTCAGAACACATTAAAAGGATTTGGCGAGACAACTTATTAGTGATATTGGCCTCTAGCTACTAGGGGAAATTGGTGGTGTTCCAGCTTTCATGAATGCCACTATCACGGCTTTCCCACTCTATATTTATTCTTCCTACTACAAATATTTTTTAAACAAATTTCAAGAGGGCATCTACGGTAGGCCGGGAAAGATGGGCAAGAATTTCATTGTGTATCTGGACGGGTCCTGGACCGGTCTTTTTTCCTTAATGCAGTTTACTATTAATTGGAGAGTGATCAAATTGTTGTACTGTTCATTTCCACCTCCACTTGTTGAAGGTCTCTGTTTTGGGGCTATATTTTTGTTTTACAAATGACTGCGTATAGCGTGATGAACTGGAAACTGCAGCGAAGTATTCCTCCTATATGTCTGCCTATTCCCCTATGCTTGTTTTTGTGCCAGGGGTTGTCAAAAGAGGGATTATGAAAGGTGGGAAGTTGCGATTTAATTTTACAACCTCAACCAACATTTTCTGAAGAGCAGGTAGCTGAAGAGCAGCTGTCGGTGCAAGCTTTCAGCCATGCCGTTCGCGGAGGGATGATACGCAGTGGTTCGAACATGGCACACGCCAAGTAGAGATGGCAGGGCGCGAAAAAGGCGCACTCAAATTGGCGGCCACGATCCGTCGTCACTACAGAGGGGCAGCCGAAACGGGAAATCTATCCACTGACAAAAGTGGACGCCACTGTAGACGCCGCGATATAGGGCAGCGGAAAGGTTTTGGGCCACCATGTCTAGCGGTCAACACACGTAGTAGGTATTAGAAAAGCTCGTGATGGAGGAAGAGGGCAAGCAATGTGGCCGTGTACATGGTCGAAACGACAGCCGGGGGGCCGGAAAGGGTGGTGAGGCGACCGCGTGTGGCGCGTTGTTTTGGCACGCTGCCATTGCAAGCGCTCACGATCCCAGCGACGCACATCTCGGCTGAAGTTTGGCCAGACGAGCCTAGACGTCACGAGCAGCTGCGTAGCACGAATGCCGGGATGGCATGCGTTGTGCTGCTGTTCGAAGACATGGCGGCGGAACGCAGTGGGTACAAAAGGCCGTGGAGAACCACTGGAAGCGTCGCACCCGATGCTGTCCGAGCATAACGGCAGGGGCATTGACGACAAGGACAGAGAGCCAGGGTTGGCCTGGAGGGCTTGAAGCTCCCTGTTTAACGCCTGGGCGGCAGCCAGCGCTGCGAATTCAAGCGCTCCTGATGAAAAGAGTAGCGACACAGGAAAGCGCATCGGCTGCACTGTTCACGGGTCCTTCGATGTGTCCTATGTTCACCTTAAAATCAGAAATAAAACTCAGGTGCCGTATCTTTAGTGCTGCGTATGAGCTTTGATTGGCACGAAAAGCAGAAGTTAAGGGCTCGTGCTCCGTGAGCACACAAAAAGTGGCTCCTTCCAAGATGTGACGAAAGTGTCGAAAAGCCAGATAGATAGCTAGCAGCTAACTGCGGAAAGTACTGTAGCGCTGTTTTGCGGGCTTGAGCTTCTGGGAGTAGAAACCCAGCGGGCACCAGCAGTCGTCCTGAAGCTGTTGCAGGATGGCGCCTACAGCTGAATCAGATACGTCGGTGATGAGACGCAACGGGGCGTCGGCCAGCGGGTGCATGAGCAGAGTAGCGTCGGCAAGGGTATCTTTGGAGGCTTGAAAAGTAATTTCGGCACTGATGTCCACTCGAGAGGAGTGTTAGAACCATGCGGTGATTGTAAGAGATCGGTGAGGGGCAGGGTATTGCGGGCAATGCCGGGCAAGAAACATCGGTGGAAGTTCAGGAGGCTGAGGAACTCTGGAAGCTTGCGAAGCCACTTGGGGCGAACAAAGACGCGGACGGCGCGTACCTTGCTCTTCAAAGGACGAATTCCCCACGCTGTGACGTGATGGCCAAGGATCTCGATGGCGTCGACGCCAAAAACGCACTTGGCCTGGTTCATGACGAGACCGTGTTCTTCAAGGTGTGAAAAGAGCAGGCGCAGGTGTTCAGCATGTTTTTCTGACGAGGAACTGGTAAACAGCAGATAATCGAGATACGCGAACACAATACGTATGCCACGAGTGGCCTCGGTCATGAGGAGTTGAGATGTCTGTCAGCGTTTCGCAGACCAAAGGGCAACGGACGTACTTGAAGAGGCCAAACGGTGTTTCAATTCCAGTCTAAGGGATGTCTGCAGGCTCCACCGGGATCTGATGGTAGGCCTTCAGCGGGTCAATCTTGGAAAATATGGTCATGCCATGCCGGTCGGCCGCAAATTCATGAATACGAGGAAGAGGATATCGATCCGGGGCAGTGCGGGCTTTGAGGGCACAATAGTCGCCGCAGGGGCGCCTGTCGCCGGGGTCACGTTTCGGCACCATATGCAGCGCCGAAGTCCAACTGCTGGACGACGGCCGAATGATGCTCAATTGCAGCATATGGTCCAATTTGCGGTAGGCAATCACGAGGCGGTCGTCAGCAAGGTGGCGCGGTCGGAAGAGCACTGGTAAACCCGTAATAACTATGTGGTGGGTGACGGTGTGACCGACGGGAAGATCAAGGTTGCTGGGCTGCGTGATGGCAGGAAAATCGGCCAGAACCGCAGCACAGGCGGACGACGGCTGCTGCGGAGTGGCTTCGAGGATGGCAGTGGCCGGCGGGGCGATGACGGCTTTCACAGACCAGTGAGTCGTGTGGTCGACCAGTCGACGAGATCGAAGGACGACAGCCAGTCCAAAAGTGGCGAGAAAATCCGCTCTGAGGAAGGCGAACCGCACGCCCGCGATGACGAAAATCCATTGGAATGTGCAGCGTAAGCCGAAATCCAGGTGTCTAAGCGCTGTCCGTAGGTAGAGATCTGGGAGCTGTTGACCACCTGCAAAGGCGCTCCTTGCACAGCGCGTTGCCGATCGAGCCGGGAAGCAGGCACGAAGCTAACCTGTGCACCGGTGGAAGCGGCATCCCTAGATCTTGTTGGCGACGTATAGTAGGCGGCTGGATGTAGAGCCAGAATCACCGGCCGCCATCCGTGACTCGCCGGCGCGTTTCCCGACCATAGGCAAGCCTGCAGGCACTGTCGGGCAGCGGCGCCGAACTATGTGGTGGTACCAGCAGAACCCGTCACCAGCTGCGCTCGATAGGTGACTGGAACAAAAACGATGGCGGAACCGTTGGTAAAAGGAACGCTAGTAGCGACGAGGAATCAACGCTCCCCGGGCGGCAACGGTGCTGGTGAGGTTGTCGATTTCAGCGTCGAGGCTTGACTGCAGGTCGTCGAGAGTGGACGATGCGTCGGAAGGAATTGCAGCCGCAGAACGCGGACCAGAGTAGTCCTAGACGTGGTCAGCCATCTCGGCGAGCTTATCCAAGCTAACAACGCCTGCTGCAGACAGGACGGCCACGAGGTCCTGAGGCAGGCGCTGAAAGAGCCGCTCAAGCACTAGCGGGCTGTTGACGTCCTGTGGGTGGTCGCCGAGCAGCGGTCGCATGCGATGGAGGAGCTGAGATGATCACCGGTGGCCAAGGTCTTCAGTGCTGAGCAACTGCTGCAGACGGCTGCGCTCCGTGATGGTCTGCTGGTCCAGGACCGTGGAATTGAAGTGATCATACGGGGAGGAAAGGTCGGCCGTCTTAAAAACGTCACCAAACTCGTCCATTACCTCAGGTGAGAGAGTCGACACGACGTGGAGATACTTCACGCGTTGTGATGTGATGCGCCGAAGGTCAAACACAGCCTCCACTTGCGCGAACCATACTGCATGATTCTGAGGTCAAAATGACGGAAGCTGAACGCAGACGCTGGTGATGTCCTCCGCACCCTGTGTATGAGCTGAGACCTGGGCCTGGGCGCAGCAGCCGTGGCGGCGTTATCCTCGTCCATCACGTTCGGGTCACCAAACTGTAGAGGGACAGAGACTTTGTCCCCTACAAATGAACGGGGCGCGACGCGGACGACGCGAACAGGCAGGAAACCAGGAATAATAAACTATCTTCAGTCTACTCCGCACATGGCCACACATAGCCAGCGCAGGTGCATGTCACGAGCCGAGGCGGCGCACCACTGCTGATGGTGGTAGTGGCGCTACACACACACACTTATTTGACTCGACGTTTCGATCGGAGGACCGATCTTTTTCAAGAGTGACCATACTCTTACATACGAGATACTAGCCACTTCCTGAGAGAACACCAGAGGATCATAGCAAAAACTCTGAATAAACTAACCGATGAAGGTGAATTACCATGGCGAATAAGTAAGGCGCTGACGCCAAAAAATGCCTCCACGGGGCGCTTTTGTATGCTTCCGAAAATACACTAAGAGAACCATCCGGGGCGACCTATTGTTTCTGGTGTCGACACACTGACAGAACCGATCTCCGATTACATCGATTCCCTCATCAAACATATACCTCCGAAACATCCATCTTACATACGAGATACTAGCCACTTCCTGAGAGAATTATCCGATGTCACCTTCCCTCGTGGCGCTTTCCTAGTTACCATGGACGTGGTGTCAGTTTATACTAATATCCCCCATGACGACGGAATACAGGCCATGGTCGGAGCCTATAAAGAACACAGAATTCTAGACTCTCCCAGTCCAAGTGCCATCGAAACACTTGCAAATTTGGTCATTAAACTTAACACTTTCGAATTCTATAACTCATATTATCTTCAAACGAGTTGTACGGCTACGGGCACAAAAATGTCACCAAATTACGCCAACATATTTATGAACTAAATTGAATTAGACTTCCTTTCCTCATATCCAACCAAACCGGCTTTTTACAAACGTTTTCTTGATGACATATTCATAATTTGGGCAGAGACACAGGAAAAACTAATTCAGTTTATCACCTAATTCAGCAACATACATCCGAATATCTCTTTCACACACACGTATTCAACTAATAGCATTAACTTCCTTGATGTGCTTGTTCGTGTTGACAGGGGTGCATTAATCACTAGCGTTTATAAAAACCCACAGACAGACAACAGTATCTTCATTTCAACAGTTGCCACCCACGCCATTGCAAAACTTCAATTCCGTACTCACAGGCTATCCGATTCAAACGCATTTGCTCTCGAGAAGAAGATTTTCAAGAAAATGCTAAACACATGGGCAAAATTCTAAAGAAACAGCGCTACCCGCCTTCAATCATCGACGATGCCATTAAAAGGGCGGAAGTGACTAACAGTAATCACATC